>CM040471.1:17593771-17621749 GCA_022758105.1 Pangasianodon gigas | reverse complement strand
GGTAGCTGTGTGATTGATGATAGATGATGGTATGACGGTAGCTGTGTGATTGATGATAGATGATGGTATGACGGTAGTTGTGTGATTGATGATAGATGATGGTATGATGGTAGCTGTGTGATTGATGATAGATGATGGTATGACGGTAGCTGTGTGATTGATGATTGATGATAGAATGACGGTAGCTGTGTGATTGATGATAGATGATGGTATGATGGTAGCTGTGTGATTGATGATAGATGATGGTATGATGGTATGACGGTAGCTGTGTGATTGATGACAGATGATGGTATGACGGTAGCTGTGTGATTGAGGATGGATGATGGTATGATGGTAGCTGTGTGATTGATGATAGATGATGGAATGACGGTAGCTGTGTGATTGATGACGGAATGACGGTAGCTGTGTGATTGAGGATGGATGATGGTATGATGGTAGCTGTGTGATTGATGATAGATGATGGTATGACGGTAACAGTGTGATTGATGATAGATGACGGAATGACGGAAGCTGCGCGATTGATGATAGATGACGGGGTAAATGTATGCCTGTGAGGACAGATCTGTCATTCTCTCACCTCTTCAGCATTCTAGTACCGAAGGAAAGACTAAGACGTCATAATGAAGGGACACACTATAAATAACAAAGAGGGGAAAAGTTGTACATCATCACGGCTCTGGGCTTTTCCAGCTTACTTCCTGATTCCCCATAAACTCTGAGCCTTATGCTTTTATGCTCAACAAAAGCAGGAACCACCGTGGCACAAGGGTGCTTTCACTTCTTCTTAACACATATTGCTGAGATGTAAAATGCTTTTTAATCATAGTAGCACCAAACCCTAAACTATTTGTCTTGAATGCTTCTGCTCAAGGTCACACTTTATCGGAGTCAAGATTAACACAAGTTAACAAATATAGGCTTAGATTGTATGTCCATTTTTAGTAATGACAGCTGTTTAACATCCTTCAAGGTTATGTTAGCACTGCAGTGTGTACACTACTCCAGGCTGGGCTAAAGTGCTTTAAAAAGACAAAATTCAAATTCAGATTCAAATTTTATATCACACAACCATACACAGTACGACGTGTGCTGAAATATTTTTTTTCACGACTGTCCGTGACATAAAACAGAATTTACATAGAGTTAGAAAATGGGAAAGCATTAAAAGAAAAGGTATAAAAATATAATGTGAGGATTTAAAGATGGTGGCAGCAACAGTCTGATAAAGTGCCGTTGTTTTGTGCAATATAATGCTGTGCCAATTCTATCATTAATATAAACTCAGGCTTAAATCAACAACCTGAGCACCTTTCAGACAGTTAAATACAGGTTATCCAATTAAAGATGTATTTAGAAAGAGGTGTATACTCCTTGGAAAAATCTATTGTTAAGGAAGGTTTGACAGCAGACCCAAGTCTGGTCTGAAACGGCTCAATACTCCCTTTACAAGTGCACTACATGAGGTGTAAAATAAAGCCTAAAATAGTGCACTTTGTCTCCAGCAGGGGGTGATTTGGTATTAACCCATGAAGACATTAACATTGCCTTTCTAACTGCCCCGCCTTTCTAATGCTGGTTTAGTCAGCTATCGAAACACAAAACATGCTGTCTAATATCCGGAAAACCCCACAAAAATAAAAAGGAAAAGGAAAAGAATTCAAATTTCACACATTACTTGTAAATAAATAAAAAGCTCAGGTAAGTCGCAGAGGAACAGGATACACAGTGGTGCAATGACAACACTGTTCACACTTCAAAACCAAGCATGGTTTCTAAATTTAACACACATTTGGTTAGATAGTTACAGCTCTTGTATGAAGTTCAATTTGATTTTTATGTACCTGAAGAGTTTTTTTTTAATAAACCTCTAGCTAAATATAGACTAGTTAGCTAGGGCACTTCTCCAGCCAGCCCAAACATGACATGTACTGCCATGTTAAAACATTTTCCAAGTTTTTACCCTGTCCTTTATCCTGTAATTAGCCGTCATATCGCTGAAATAACATTCATATCAACTTTAAACAGCCAACCTGGTTGTTAGAAAAAAAGTTAGCAGGTAATTTCACACAGAAAAACCGTTTAATCACGTAGCTTGAGGCAGCTAAGCAGGCTAGCGACTAACGTTAGCTGGCTATTCACAGCTATTCACAATAAATTTCAAGACAAAAACAGTCCCAGACACACTATAAAACGTGGTTTTAGACATCTGTTTTACCTTGGTCGAATCTGAAGGAGAAATTGTGCAGAAATACGGAGAGTTGTTAGTTCTGTCGTACACCTCTGCCACTGTTTTTCTTCATAGCCGCTCCATGGCCAAATGCCTGCAGAGGCAGCAGGATCTACTGATGACTCGCGACTCGCGAATCGATTCCTTTTGAATGACTCCTTTTTTTTTAAGGAAGTCGGGAGAATCGATTCACAACCACGAACGAATCCAATTTTTGTCAAATGCTGCACTTTTTAAAATGATTGTACATTAAGATCTGTTATTAGATTGCATAACGCAGAGGTCTAGGACTAGGAACCTACAGATTATTATTCCTGCATATTGTTCTTGGTGCTTGAGGAAATGAATCAAAAACGGGTAGTGTAGTTTCTGTATGTAGGGGAAAGTCTGGATGCCTTAGGCGGAGGTAGCAATCCCCCACCTCTGGCATTAGAGAAACCTGAAAGTGCCCTGGTTATAGGAGACTCTATCTTAAGGCACGTAAAATTAGCTAGGCCTTTAGGGACACCAGCAGCACTAGTCAGGTATATACCAGGAGCCAGGGTGCTGGACACAGCAGGTAATCTTAGGGTCATAGGCAAGCATGGGTTCTCAAGATAGTTATTCATGTTGGAGCTAATGATATACGCCTTGGACAGTCAGAGGTTACTAAGAGTAACATTGTAGCGGTGTGTGAATTAGTGAAGGCAAAGACCGAAGCTGTAGTATGCTCTGGCCCCATCCCGATGCAGCGTGGCGATGTCGTTTACAGCAGGTTATGGTCACTGAACTGCTGGATGTTCAGGTGGTGCTCCAAAAACAATGTGGGCTTTATAGATAATAGGAGTAGTTTTGAGGGCAAGGCTGGCCTGTTAATGGCGGGACAGTGCTGCTCTCATTTCGTGTAGCGTACCACATAGTTTCAGAACAGGCCTAGTTATTCGGTGACAATCCAGAGCCAAGGCCACGGAGCAGACAAGCAGGCTAAACCGGCCGTCTGCTTGCTGCACTGAGTCGTCACTCAGGTTCCAACATATTGAGACTGTGTCTGTTACCCTGAATACTAACATTCAGATTATATATAGAAAATATAGTCACATTTCTGCAGTCTGAAGCTATCTCAGATCATTATTTCATCTCATTTAAAATGTGTCTTAATCATAATATATGCACCTTGCCACGCTACTGCGTCAAAGGTACGTTCACCTCAGCAACTGCACAGAGTTTTATCAGTAATCTCCCAGTTACCAACTATGACTGTATTACCGTCTGATCCTGAAGAACCTGACCAGGCAACTGAATGCTTGGAATCCGCTACACGCTAGATAAGGTAGCTCCACTTAAAAGAAAAATAATTAGAGAGAAAAAGCTAGCACCCTAGTATAACGATCTCACACACACCTTTAAACAGACCACTCGAAAATTAGAACGTAAATTGGTGTCAAACCAGACGAGAGACCAAACTAATTTCACTAATTTCCTCATCAATATCACCAACCTGTATACTAGATCCCTTACCTACGTGTTTCTTCAAACAGATAATTCCAGAATCAATCGAACCTCTTCTAAAAATAAGTCTTCCCTTAAAAGATTTAGGTACATAGGCATTCCCTGGCTATGTACCTAAATCTTTTAAACTAGCAGTTATCAAACCCCTGACCAAAAAAACTGACCTCAACCCCTGTCAATTGGCCAATATCAAACCTCCCCTTTATTGCCAAGATCCTAGAAAAGGTTGCAGCACAGCAGTTATGCTCATACCTACATAGGAATAACATTCATGAAATGTATCAGTCAGGATTTAGGCCTCATAGCACAGAGACAGCACTGGTTAAAGTAGTAAATGACCTACTACTGGCCTCTGATCAGGGTTGTGTCTCCTTGCTTGTGTTGCTTGACCTTAGTCCAGTTTTTGACACCACTGATCATGTTATTCTCTTTGATAGACTAGAAAATGTAGGCGTTAAGGGAACGGCCCTCTCCTGGCTCAGGTCTTATTTGACTGATGGTTATCAGTTTGTAGATGCATATCCCCCTGATGTGGGATAGGCTAGTTATGAACTACAAGGAGCAGTAGATACGTTTGGATTATCAAGGCTTTGTGTAGCTCTGTACAGATTTCACCTGAGCTCAGGATCAGACCAGGGACCTTGGAGCTGTGAGGTGGCAACACTACCCACTGCACCATGCTGCTGCCCACTAAGTGTATCTCTCTCTCTCTCTCTCTCTCTCTCTCTCTCTCTCTCTCTCTCTCTCTATATATATATATATATATATATATATATATATATATATATATATATATATATATAAAGTCTTAGGCACATGCAAAGAAATGCTGTAGAGCAAAGACGCCTTCAAAAATAATGAAATTAAATGTTTCTACATTTAAAAAAAAACTATAAAGAGCAGTAAACAGTAATAAATGGAACAAAGTCAATATTTGTGTGACGATCCTTCGCTTTAAAAAAATAGTAGTTTCAGGTACAATATGTGTAGTTTTATAAGGAAATGAGCTGTAAGTGTTACTGAGCATCTTGCAGAAGCAGCCACAGTTCTTCTGGAGACTTTGACTGTCAGACTTGCTTCTTATTTTTGCAGTGAAACCCAGCAGCCTTCATTATGTTTTTTTGTCTGAAAAATGTCTCTTATGTAATACGCTGCTTTCTTTACTGACATACAAAATTTTTCTGTAACATTTAATTTTGTGCTGGAAAAGTAACGTTTGGAAATCTAAAATGTTTTTTGTACTGAATCAATAATGTAGAAGTCATAAAATAAAAATCTGTAACAAAGTTTGTACTAAAAAAAAAAAATAGGGTGCCTAAGACTTTTGCACAGTACTGTATATATATATATATATATATATATATATATATATATATATATGGAAAGAGAGAGAGAGATAATTAATTAAAATTGTATTCAGTCTGGCAGCATGGCTGGGTGTGGAATGTAATTTCAAATCCCCTGAGTGTGAAATCCTAAATGTTCACATAATTATCAACCATTATTTAACCCAGATGTAAGGTTTAATCTCTTCAACTCACTTTACTGAGTAAAATGCATTGTCATTTTTAATGTGGATGTTTGCATCTATATTATCAAACCCTCACATTTATTTGATTGGAAGTCAGTTATGTGTTCAAAACTGTACTCCAGAAATATACTTTGGTCATATGGCCTGATACTGGTTTCATGTGGGTTCTGAAACCTTTTGTTATGCTTTTGAGGAAGTTGATCACAAAGACATGTTAGTTTTAAATAAAAACAGGTGCAACAGAACATTGTGTGGTGTTGAAAATAGCAGCAGTTGGGTGTGTTACCTTTGTCATCCTCTCTCTGTCTCCTAATTAAAACCAGGCCTGTCTAATAGCTATACACTGATCAGCCATAACATTAAAACCACCTGCCTAATATTGTGTAGGTCCCCCTTCTGTCACCAAAACAGCTCTGACCCATCGACGTATGAACTCCACAAGACCTCTGAAGGTGTGCTGTGGTATCTGGCACCAAGATGTTAGCAGCAGATCCCTTAAGTTGAAAAGGTGGGGCCTCCATGGATCGGACTTGTTTGTCCAGCACATCGGATTGCTTGATGCTTGATCGGATTGAGATCTGGAGAATTTGGAGGCCAAGTCAACAACTTGAACCCTTTGTCATGTTCCTCAAACCATTCCTGAACAATTTTTACAGTGTGGCAGGGTGCATTATCCTGCTGAAAGACGCCACTGCCATTTGGGAATACCGTTGCCATGAAGGGGTGTACTTGGTCTGCAACAATTTTTAGGTAGGTGGTACGTGTTAAAGTAACATCCACATGATGCCAGGACCCAAAGTTTCCCAGCAGAACATTGCCCAGAGCATCACACTGCCTCTGCTGGTTTGCCTTCTTCCCATAGTGCATCCTGGTGCCATCTCTTCCCCAGGTAAGCGACGCACCTGTCCAGCCACATGATGTAAAAGAAAACATGATTCATCAGACCAGGCCACCTTCTTCCACTGCTCCGTGGTCCAGTTCTGATGCTCACGTGCCCCTTGTAGGCTCTTTCGGCTGTGGACAGGGGTCAGCATGGGCACTCTGACCAGTCTGCAGCTACACAGCCCCATACACAGCAAGCTGCGATGCACTGTGTGTTCTGACACTTTTCTGTCATAGCCAGCATTTCGTTTTTCAGCAATTTGTGCTACAGTAGCTCTTCTGTGGGATTGGACCAGATGGGCTAGCCTTCACTTCCCACGTGAACCTTGGGCGCCCATGACCCTGCCACTAGTTCACCAGCCGTCCTTCCTTGGACCACTTTTGGGAGATACTAACCACTGCATACCGGGAAAACCCCGCATGACCTTCATTTCACCTGTCAGTGGTTTTAATGTTACGGCTGATCGGTGGAAGTGTCTTTCAAATCGAATAGTGACATCATGGATGTTGTAGTCAGGCCATTTTACTTTGATCCCATGCAGTGAAATAGTGTCACTACACCCACTACAAGCACTTTACTTATCTTTAAGCGTTAAGAAGGACAACAAAGTGGAAAACAAAGACAAACAAAGTGACATCCATAAATAACTTGATTTGTGGCTAGGGCAGATCATATTCACACTTGTGTTGTGTGTTAATTTTATAACAAGTTCAACAGGTCACAATATCTGATGACTGAGTGGCACAGCTGTTCATGTGACAATGTTCAAGGTCATGAAATTAAACAAGCCAAGACACAGAGCAGAGACATTTTGGACAGTTTATTCCATCTTCAGGTTGAGCACTTCATCTTTAAAGGATGTTGCATTACTGGCCAGATGTAACAAATGTGGTCAGATTTTACATCATGTTTTGCAAAGTTTCTCTTCTGTTTTCTTACTCAGAAGACATAATACTGATGCCTTTTCATAAATATCAGCATATATTTTTACAGTATATTGCATAAACAATAAATAAGTGACATAAAAAAGTGACTAAGTGACATTTCATACAAAATACCAAGAAATGCGGTTTCGTTGACAATTTAACTAGTTTTATGTGAAATTGTGAGGATGTGTTCTGACGTTTCCTTTTTTTAACTTTTACCACAATTTTTGGTTCTCAATTTCTTTTCAGTTGAGAAAATTGTCAAAAATCCTAAAATTTCTCATGCAACAAAAGGGACTCTTTTGTCTCTCTTAGTCTTCACTGTAGTCTTAACATCATGCAAGAATGTGCAGGTAATTTCTCTTTCATTTCTCATTCAAAGCTTCCATGTTCCCACAGTCCATTTCTTCTTCACAGGGAGGAAATAAAAGTCAGCTCTGTGGTTAGGATGGCGATCTCACTTCCAGGTGGCCGTGACTGGACGCACACTGCCAGATTTTGTGCTCTTTGACCCGAGTGACTGACCTGAGCGACTCCGGAGGTCACGATCTGTATTCTCACTCATAGCCTGTTCCTCATCATAACTGAGAGAGACAGAAAAGTGTAAACACAGATGTGAACAGCATGTGGTATACATACAAGTTTCACATAGACGTATTTTATATATAGATGGGCGAACATTTAGGGGGAAAATGGTGGCCGTGTTATAGTGTAGGATTTTGCTGGCATGGTTTCAGTCTACTTTCACTCGTAGAGGGAAGGGTCACTGGAAATTAATACAAAATTCTTCTGAATGATCAAGTTTATCCTATGATGAAGGTATCCATCATGGGGCTCCATGCACATGCACATGCACACACACTCATTCTCACCTAGGGGCAACTTAGAGTAGCCAATCCACCTACTGGCATGTTTTTGAGAGATGGGAGGAAACTGGAGAACCCAGAGGAAACCCACACAAACACAGAGCACGCAAAACTCCACACAGACAATAACTTGAGCTCAGGATCGAACCAGGGGCCACTACCCGCTGTGCCACAGTGCTCTATATATATATATATATATATATATATATATATATATATATATATATATATATATATATATATATATATATATATATATATATATATATATATATATATATATATATATATACACACACACACACACACACACACACACTGTATACTGTATATGTGGACTCCATCTATGGACCTTCTGATATTTATTCTAAACTTTCTCATACACCTGTGTGATTCACATCTACAGATCTACAAGCATTTGTGCCAGAATGATCAATTCTGTGCTCCTCAATAAGGATATCAATGAGACATTATTAAAAACATATAAACATGCTACATTTTATGCTTTCTGTAATCTATAATTTTACTGATGGTTGCTAGTCACTGACTGTACCACATGCTGTGTATCCCTACTGGTGGAAGAAGCAGGTACTCACAGGACTTGGTAATTGCCAAGAGCCTCTTTAGGTGGGCTGCGGTTCCATCGGCAGTCTGGGATCTCACCATTCGGGGCAACGATGTTGAGTGTGTCATTAATGAGATTGTATTTCAGAATGCGGTCATTCGCAGTGCTGGAGGTGAGTGAAGGGGAGGCATTTACCTGAGAGACACACACACAAACACACACACACACACAAACGTCTGTACGAGTGGTGATAGGCAGGGTTTATGAGCATACTGACTCAGAGGTGTTTTCTCATGTCCTGTTAAGAACCAGGACGTTATCTACAGGAAATGTATTACATTATCACTGTGCTGCAGTGGTGGGTGTAGTCTACATGTTTGAATACTCACATACACACGCCCTACTTCATCGCTAGGCCCTTATACTCTAAAGCAAACCATTAGCCACTAAGGGAAGAACCTCAGAATTTTGTCACTACATCTGATTTGGTTACAGATAGACGGACACAGACACATGCCACATACCCAAACTTGTAACCCTATCTTCTTGGGGTTTTCCCACTGAACTGCTTGTTTTTGTAAATAGTGTGAACATACTGTAAACTGCTACACCTATGCCTAAAATACACTCCATCCTCACAAATCACTGAGCAAGACCTGCTTTTAAACTAATCTGTAGTGAAACATTTGCATGTCTGATCTGTGATAAAACCCTCCCATGCAGCTGGCTAGGAATGAACTCTGAAATTTGGCATCACACATGGATTACATGAGATTATTTATTTCTTTGTAGAACGCTATAAGTTACAAAAAAGTTTAAGTTTAAGTTAAGTTAAATAAGTATAAGGTTAATAAGTGAAAATATCTTGAATACAGTCAAGTTATTCTAGTATTTCCTAATACAGGATTACGATAAACCAAATATAAGATTATTAAATCTATTTCTAGACATTTTTTCTAGACTAATTTCAAGCTGAAAATAGTCATGTTCTACTGGCAAATAATTTGTCAAATTTTAAGCATTTATTTATTTATAGAAAGAAGCTGTATAGAAAGTTATGAAAATTTAAAGCTTGAAATTTGTCTAATTATTATATAATTATTAGTTAAATGTGTCTTTATTCAAGATATATTTACTTAATATAATTTTTTTGCCTATATTCAAGATAATAATACAGTATTTTATACGAATTCAATACAATCTTGCCTATATTCATGACATTTTTACTTGATAAGGTATAATTTTTTGCAATGAATTGTATATGTCATTATGACGAACCAAAATTTGGATATGTGCACAAAGATGACTAAATATATTACCCACCAGCGGAAAAAAAAAAAAAAGTATTCCAACATAAAAGGCAATATTTTGTAAATTACTGATGTTTTTCTGGATGGGATTAAAATGATCAGATCACTCTTAGATACAGTGGGGTCTAAAAGTCTGGGACTACATTTAAAATCTGGGATTTTTTTTTTATTTAAAATTGGAAATAAACAGAAGGTTTGAGAATTCTGAAATATTTAAAACAAAGTAAGTAATTGTTCAATATCTTGAATATTTAATATTCAGGATTCTGCACTATTTCTAGGTCCCTATTTAAATGTAAGCAAATCTGTCAGATTTTCCTCATGCCTAATCTCTTCTATTGAAGCGTGTGTTCAGTCGACATGCTGATGAATTTGATCTAAAATCTAAGGTTTTGCACAAACTTGTGGAGTTCGTCCCAGCTTGAGTGCACACTGTCCTCAAAGCAAAACAGGGACGTATCGAGTACTAAGAAACTCTGAAATTCGTGTAAATATTTCAAAGATCCTACTTTTCACTCAAGTTGTTGTCAGTAATATAATTTGTAATGAAAATTGTTGTATTAAATTAGAAAGGAATGCAAAATAGAAGCATTTTCACTAGTGCTCTCAGACTTCTGGGCCCCACTGGAGCAAAAACAAGATCATTTCGATGTTTGTCATTGCTAATGCAGATGGACATAAAACTACCAAGAAGCGTCGGTAAATAAGGCAATCAACTCAGCTCGAGATGTAACACTAATGCCATCCAAACAGAGCAAGTCAGTAATAATTATAGTGATCATATTAATAAGCAAATTCAAATGGCATTGGAACAAACATAAATGACATCTTATTCATGTATTATTTCACATGAGACAAGAAAAATTTGATTATTTGTCCTTTTCTACACAAGTCTGAAGAGTTCCGGCACATGCACTAACAATTCAAACGACTCTTTGGACTCTTTGGAAAACATGATGTCATCTAAGTTACAATTCTCTGGAAACAATACTCACCTCAATAAGCCACGGCTTCAGCTTGTCATCAATAATGATGTCATAGCCGTAGCACTCGAAGCAGTGTTTGTCGTTGATCATAACAGGCTGTGAGAGACAGGAAACAAAGGAAGCATTAGGTAAAGTGTGCTTTGTGGTTAGAACTCCATTAACGTTACAAATAAACGCTGTACGTAGGCAGACACAGTGCCTCATTTTACAACTATCACAAAGTACAGATTCAAAAAACAAAAGTTTCATTAACAAATTTATTTTCAGATTATACGTGTGGAATTTCCTGTAGTGTGAATGCAGTGGAAATCATAATCAAGTAATTTAAATATCACTAATGTAACAGGCTTGTGTGGTAAAAAGGTTACTATGTTAGGAAATAACATACTACAAGTCTACTTTTCTGCCAGGCCTATTTAATTTCACACGTGATATTACACTAAAGAAGAGTTTATATAAGGTGTACTTAGTCTGAATCGGAATTTTGACCCTGTTATCGAGCACTCATTGTGCTTCTATAAACATTACCACACATGACGCTGACCTAGACACATTCTTTATTAGCATTATATACAAACAAAATTCTATGCATTTGCTATGCACAGATGTGGACACTACAGAAATACGATTGCACCACTGTGCCCAAAAAATGCTTTGTAAATCTCAACCACAGATCTGACGTATACTGAGCTTTGACAAATGCATTTGTGTTATGAAAATAATCTCCTCCCTGTGTCAACTACCAGTAGGCGAGTCTCTTTGAAAGAAGAGAGAAACAGAGCAATATGACTGACAGATTCAGTGTGTATGTGGGCACCGATGGTTTTTGCTGCTTCAGCAATGACATTGGACTTAAAATTAAAGCAAAGATAATCAGGTTAAGGTGCAGTGCGTCAGCTTTAACATGAAAACATTTACAACTATCTTGTGCAAGGCTTGAACTCAAACCTCTGATACCCTTATAAGACTGAAATCCTACCCACATAATCCAACCTGAAATAGCAGCAGGCTGAGGAAATCATCTGAAATTAGGGGTCCAAGGCGTTGGCTGAATTCACGCTGATGAAACACTGATTACGTCTCTTTCAACATTCTACATGAAAACTGTATTCATGTATGTAATGCTATTTTGACCAAAATAATTTTATCACAATAGTGTTAGCTACTTCAAATTAGTATTGGTAATAGTGAAATATAAATTAATATATTTAATTGGTAAAATGTGCGTGCGTGTGTGTGTGTGTGTGTGTGTTCACTCACAGCCACAGCTTTGAGGGACTGTACCACAATCCAGTGGATCTGGTCAAAGAGGTGGTTAGTGACTTCCTTTCCTCTGGTGCTCTCTAGATACAGGCGCAGGTTATTGACTGTCCATTTACCTCCGTGAACAGGATTATAATCATCCTGCACAACACACAGAGGTCTTACTGTTACACGTAGATTTATTTCTCTAAGGAATAAAACGCGATGGAGCGTGCTGTTATAGGAAAATAATGAACGGCGGGGTGGTGTGATGAGACCCATAACAAAGCGAAGTTGATTATTTTCCCATAACAGAATGGTCTGAAGTGTCTTATTCCTCTTATACCACAGCAGTTTGATTGATAATGATTACAATTTGGTATTAATTAAATAATGATACATCACACTTTTTATCCATTTATAGATACATTTAATGCTATGGAATTCCTGTTATCACGTTCGTTATCGCAGCTATAAACAGTTGGTCCCTCACGAGCCTGTCTTTTTTCTCTCTCTCTTGAAGTTAATAAGATAAAAATACACATTGAGAAACTACAAAGTCTTTCCTGTGTCAGAAACTTTAAAGGAACAGCTTCAACTCTGTTACAAAGTGCTGTCACTGGAGACTCCTTCCAAAAAAGCTAAATTAATGTCTCCTGACAGAAAACTTCACCATATTAACACGTTTTTTAAATCTGTTTATATGGAACGTCTGAGATACAAATCTCTGTGTACGTTGTACGTTGTGTACGTTGTTTCTATATACACAATAAAGTCTTAGATCGAGTATATTTATATAAACCTTGCAGACAGAACTATTGTCAGCTACGGAAAATTAATCAACACCTTCTGACCAATCAGAAGCGAGCAGTGGTCACCAATGTTGTGGTGTAATTATTTAGAAAACACTGATATTGCAGCGTAAGCAAATATACAGTGAGGCTTTTAACCTACCTGTAATCTAGGTATAAGTGTATAATTACAATATGCTAAATGAATTACTTTGCAGCATTGTGCTTGCTTGACTGACTGTATTGTTATTTTATTTTTCCGTCTAAAAGACTCCCATCAAAGACAACATGGAGATAAAGTAATGCAACCCATACTAGCTACTGTTTTAGAGATTCTTCCAAAGCATGCTTCGTTACGTGTTTGATGGAAATATTTTTTTTAATAACATTTTAAATTCTGTGGTCAGGCACACAAATGACCACATAGGAGTAAATATACACATACAAACACAGACAACGAACACTTTCCTCTTGACATGATACTCACCCCATGTTTCTGGATTGCCACATTTGTCAGATGCACAAACATGTTGTCCAGTTCACTAGTACTGGGGGTGTACTTAACAGTGCAAAACCGACAAAAGCCGAGCTTATACCTGAAAAACGCAAGAACAGCATCATAAATAAATATGTCCAGTTTTAAATAATTGCTATAAAACACTGCTTAAAGATATCTAGGGCTACTGATCAATACTTACATGTAACACTTCAGAGGCCGGTAGGTTGTGACCAAAACATACAGACGCAAATCAAACTTTTTCCCACCAATCAACAACGGGTTATCGATATACAGCGAGATCACATACGCCTCCTTTCCACTGTTAGCTGCCATGAACCTGAAGACATAAAGTAGGACATTCTCACAGCTGAGTGCTGACAATCATGATGATTTCAGATTTACGTAGTGTTTTTATATGCAGCTGTGAACAATGTACTGATTCACACCTGACTATAAATAAGTAAGAAAAAATGAGTTAACGAGCAAATGATTGAATTATCAATTTTAATTACCCATGTTCATACACAAGAGTAATTCTATGGTCTGCATAAAGAGGTCAAGAGCTTCAGTTAATATTCACATCAAACATCAGAATGGGGAAAATCTATATATAATAAATCAAATAATCACTCTCTAAAACCGTGGTGAGCAGAAAAGCATCTCAACATGTACAAAACGTTGAACCTTGCTGCAGATGGGCTACAACAGCAAAAGAGCACATCAGGTTCCACTCCAGTCTGCCAAGAACAAGAATCTGAGGCTATCATGGGCACAAACTCACCCAAACTGGACAGCTGAAGAATAGGGAAAAAAATCACCTGTTCTTTTTCCAGTCTTCAACTGTCCAGTTGGGGTGAGTCTGTACCCATGATAGCCTCAGATTCTTGTTCTTGGCTGACAGGAGTGGAACCTGATGTGCTCTTTTGCTGTTGTAGCCCATCTGCAGCAAAGTTCAATGTTTTGTACATGTTGAGATGCTTTTCTGCTCACTATGGTTGTAAAGAGTGATTATTTGAGTTACTTTAGACTTCCTGTCAGCTCAAACCAGTCTGGTCATTCTCCTCTGATCTCTCTCATCAACAAGATGTTTCAGCCTGCAGACCCTCTGCTCACAGGATGTGTTCTGTTTTTTTGCACCATTCTGTATAAACTCTAGAGACTGCTGTGTGTGAAAATCCCAGAAGATCAGCAGTTTCTGAAATACTCAAACCAGCCCATCTGGCACCAATAACCATGCCACAGTTACAGTCACACAGATCACATTTTTTCTTCATTCTGATGTTTGATGGGAACATTAACTGAAGCTCTGGACCTGTATCTGCATGAGTTTATATATATATATATATATATATATATATATATATATATATATATATATATACATGAATGATGGATGGATAGATCTATGCTATGTGACATTTTTTACCTCCCCTAGTGTATCTTACGTGGAAGTGCGGCTGTCCCGTGACCACTTCTTTATCTGTGAGAGTTTGTTGATAAGGAAGATGCCTTTGCCCTGAGCCTTCCCACAAGGCTTCATAATCCATGTGCTGGATGGACTCTTACGGAATTCTTCCACAAAAAGGTTGTAGTCCGCTGGGAGCATGAACGTCACCGGCACGAAATCTGTCCACAGCAGACAAAAAGAGACAGCTAAGATGAAGCAGAGTACCCAATTTGACAAAACAGACGTGTGGGCAGACAGGTTGTGAAGAGTACCGAGGTAAACATATTTCCCATTTTCATCTTTCTCAGCAAGAGGGCTGCTCTCCTTCTCCAACTCCTTCCTGTAGCGCTTAATGTTCTTGATCATTAGATCCTTCCTTGTCAGCTCATAGTGGTTTGGGAAGTGGTTCACCATCTGATCATCAGACAGGCGGTAACCCGTGTCTACGCTGAACACATTGCGAATAGTCTGGATGCTCATCCTGCAGAGAACACATTCAATCATGACCAAGGTGAGCTTTATAGGAGGAAAAATACACAAAAAACATTTGAGGATGCAAATCAGCTTCAAGGAAAAATCCACTGGGAACAACTTGCATAACAATATTTATAACCAATGACAATTTCAGTTGCGCACAAGATTTATTTTATGATTAAATTCTGAGTTAACGTCTGATCTGTTGATAGCGGCGCCAGTTGGAATTAGCCCCTGGTTTATCTCTACCTAAAGCGAGCGATGCAGCAGCACTTTAGTCCTTTAGTCAGGACAGCTCTCTTACTTCCTCATCTGTACTCTCTGCTCAAACAGATCAGGATCCAAAGCTTCAACTTTCATGCTCATACCTCCGCCAACATGCTCATCAACTCTAGATCACGAACTCTGAGTCCAAAGTTTTCCGTCTCCACTATTTCTCGTTAACATGACACTGAACGTTGAAAATGGTGTGTGAGAAACCAAGCTTTTGCTCTTTTCTTTTCAGAAGCTAACAATGAAATCTGATCATTATCCCTTATGTTTTAGATTTTTCTGATTTTCTTTCTCCCTATTAACAGCACTAGAAATGTCCCCCTGTGACATCAGCGCGGTACACGACTTCTAACCTCTCATGGGAATAACAACAATACGGCACCAACCAACAGATTCGCACCAGAATCACTAAACACATCATAAATCTTTCAGTATAAATATATTTATTATTTAGTGTTTGTCTGCATGTTCTCTCCGTGCTTCGGGGGGTACTCCAGTTTCCTCCCCCAGGCTAAATACATGCATTGTACATTGATTGGCATCTTTAAATTGTCCGTAGTGTGTGTGTGTGTGTGTGTGATTGTGCCCTGCGATGTCCCCCCAGGGTGTCCCCTGCCTTGTACCCCGAGTCCCGTGGGAAAGGCTCCAGGTTCCTCATAGCCCTGTGTAGGATAAGCAGCACAGAAAATGGATGGATGGATGAACGGATGGATATTTAGTGTTTCAGGGTGGACTTTTCCTTTAAGTGTATAGATGCTTATATTGATTAAAAAAAAAAAAAAAACTGCTGTCTTGCCAGTAAAAGTTCCAGTCTTCGGTGTCGGTCACTTGGATCCATCCTCTCTTCTCAAAGTTGTTGACAAGCACAGATTTCTCTATGTCGGTCACCCACTTCACCTTCCCAGCCATCACTCCTCCTGTAGGGATGGACAGAACCTTCTCCTCATTGCAGGGGACAAAGAGATAGTCTGCCTCCACCCATCAAGTACCAATCCTAAAGATCATGAAGATCATTTAGTGTAACACACACACACACACACACACACACACACACACACACACACACACACTTCCACCATCCAGGATGCCTTATAATCAGGACACTCACAGCTCAAGGCCAGTGCAGCATCCCAGCTAGCGAACTAGCAGCAGCAGCAGCAGCAGCATCTACTGAGCTTCAAAACAGCTGGATTAAAAAAAATGTCGTCACCTGTTACCCTTTCCTTAAACGCAGCTCATGCCAAATTCTCAATTATTTTTCACAGCCAGGTTATTTTGTCTTTTAAAAGCATCGTTTTCTAGGCGCACAGTGAAACACCTACACAACACAACAACACAACACAACACAACACAGGTGCTTCCTGGGATGAGGAAGTCCATGGCAACGAACCTGGCATGCTTGTATTCCGAAAAATCCCGCCTCCCGAGCATTCTGATTGGCTTCTAATAAGATTTCCTGCGTTATGATTGGCTAGTCAAGTGCATACTCACTAGAGCTGGAGTGCAGCTGGTTTTCCAACACAAAATATCAAAATAAAAGTAGCCTACTCATCTATTGCCACCTATTACCTAGAGTAAACATAAAAGGTCGGTTTCATCAAAAATCTCATTCAGGTAAAATGTAAAATCCTTCAACATACTGGGAGTGTAAGCTGCATTTTTTTTTTGACAGACAGATGCTATTATTCAATAATAATATGAATGTGAATAATATGGAATGAGAAATGTGCCCCTATACCCTACTTACAAATCTGAATTTTCATTTGAATTTCTAAGTTAAGTTTTTTTAGTCGAATGACATCCATCCATCCATTTTCTGTACCACTTATCCTACACAGGGTCACAGGGGAGCCTGGAGCCTGTCCCTGGGAACTCGGGGCACAAGGTATGGGACACCCCATCGCAGAGTGCACACAATACAGACAATTTGGAAATGCCAATCAGCTACAACTCGTCTTTGGACTGGGGGAGGAAACTGGAGTCCCCGGAGGAAATCCCCGAAGCATGGCGAGAACATGCAAACTCCACGCACACACAGGATGGAGACAGGATTCAAACCCCCAAACCCAGAGGTGCGAGGCTTTAAATTCATTATAATCAGATGTAGAAAATTTTGAATCTGTTTTTGATTAACTGAATTTGAAACGGATTGGGCCAAAAAATGAATTTTCTATACCTGATTATTATAAAAGTGAATTTGAAACCTTGGATACAAATTCAAACCACAGAATACAATTTCAGTTTGATGTAATTCAACGTCACTTACAAATGCAAATACATAAATGTGTATTCATTCCTCTTCAGTAACTGCTTCATCCTGCTTTATCAGGGTGAATCCGGAGATGATCCTGATAGCACTGGGTGCAGGGCTGAAGAACTCACCCCGGATAGGACTGTCCATTTCAGGGCAATGCGAACTTCCACACAGACAGTAACCCAAGCTCAGGATTGAACCCAGGACCCTGGAGCTGTGAAGCAGCGACACTACTCACTGCACCAACGTGCTCCTGCCATAAACATTCAGATTTATACATTTTAAATCCAGACTGTAGTGGCACATTTCTCATTCCACAGGAATAAATCTTAATATATTCATCACAGCTCCAGGGTACAGGGTACAATTCCTGACCTCCGGTTCCTGTCTGTGGAGTTTTACAGATTCTCTCTGTATCCATATGGGTCTCTTGCAAGTACTCGGAGTTGCACAAATCACACGCGTAGGTGGATTGGCTACTCTAAATCGCTCTTAGAGGAGGATATATTCCTTCCTTGTGCTCAGTCTTCCTGGGATAGACTCCACTCCACTATGCCCCAGGACAGAATTAAGCAGTTACTGAAGAAAAATGAACAAACAAATCAGTTATTCTACGATTCTGTCTGAAACCACACCCTATTCCCTATGTAGTGTAAAAGATTAACGTTCACTTGACAGGAAATTTGTTGTTCAAACGGAGTCATGTTCCATTTCTGACAAATTTAGGCATCTATCCTGTGATCATTTTTATCCATAGCTATCTCTGTATCCCTCTCTCACACAAACACACGCAAAATGAATTATATGGTGTGCAAATATGTCCATTAAGTGATAAAATTGCTAAGGTGATATTAAGATCCTAAGGTCATTAGGATACTGCTTTATACATTGATAATGCACCAGTAATGCTTCTCTATAATAGTAGATAAATTTATTATCATTATATAATTTACATAGATACATTATACCTATACTATATGCACAATATCTTCTCTAGTTTTCCAGAATTTCCCCAATAGAACATGTTTGAATCATTTCTACTATTAGGAAATGCAAATGATTACAATGACGTTTACTGTATTTGTAAATGTAATGCATTATGTATGTAAAATTGTAATGTAAAATTTTCTGCTTGGACCCAATTGTGTTCTGCTCAAACAGATATTTATATTTATATTTATATGAGATGTAAATTATTATTACCAACTGTGAATATAGTACAAAAGCTACAGATCCAGAATAGAGCAAATAGAGGTTTTATTTGTCAATCAAAACTGTAAATCATCCATATTTTTTCACAATTTGGGAATTGTGTAGTGTCAGCCGTAAGTGTAACTCTTTTGTGCTGCATGAAAACCTAAAAAGGAAACTTCTCATATTACCTTGAGGACTAATAAAGTTTCTCTGGAGTTCTTGAAGCATCTACAATAAAACACATATCCTAATATGCAATAAATGAGATATATAAAAAAAAAACAGGCAACATCCTGAGATGCATAATATATGGCTGTAGGTCTTTAAAGGTCTTTAAAGGTCTGATGCTTCCTTCCTATCTGTGAAGGAAGAATCAGAACCCGAGATGTTTAATTAAAGCTATTTCTTTCGTAAGAGACATTGACTTCTCTGATGCACCTTTAAAGGATGTGCCTGATTAAAAGCCTTTCCACAGTCGCATTTGAACGGCCTTTCCTGTGTATGCACAAGCATGTGTCTTTTTAAGTGTGTATTGCAAACGAAGGCTCTTTTACAAATGCTGCACGTGTAAGGCCGCTCTCCTGTGTGTATTCGCATGTGGACGCTCAGGTAACACGTCTGTGTGAAGGTCTTAGAGCAGAGCGTGCACCGGAAGGGCCGCTCTCCTGTATGATAGCGCATGTGTTTCGCGACCTCGCCCTTGGTCAGGAACGTCTTGCTGCATTTAGGGCAGCTGTATGGCCTCTCTCCCGTGTGGGTCCGGTGGTGTCTGTACAGTGCAGATGCTCGGAAGAACATCTTCCCGCAGAACTCGCAGGGAATGCTCGCTCCCGCGGTATGCTTTAGCACGTGGCTATGAAGAGCGTAGCGCGTTTTAAAGCGATTCTTGCACTGAGAGCATGTGTATGGTCTTTCCGTTTTGTGGGACACTGAGTGCCTCTGAAGACTGATGTTGCTGCTGAAGCACTTCCCACACTCCTCACAGAGGAAAGGCTTGTCCCCGGAGTGAATTTTTGCATGTACAGTGAGTGCACTGCGCTGTTTGAAGCTCTTCGAGCAATGAGAACACTGGTAAGGCCGCTCCTCGCTATGCGTCTTCATGTGTTTAACTATAGCCTTGAGGTCTGTGTGAGTTTTGTCGCACTTGGAACACTGGTAGGGTCCTTTGAAATCATGGACATTGAGGTAGTGCTCTCTCAGCGAGTCGAGCCGCTCGAGAGTCTCAGAGCACAACGTGCAGGGATGCTTGCTCTCCTTCTCATGCGCCAGCTTATGCCTTGCTAGTTCACTCGGACTCAGACAGTGCTTCCCACAGCGCGAACACTGCAGCGGGTCCTCACCCCAGTGAATGTGCGCATGCTTCTGGATATCAAGCACTGTCTTGAACAAAGCATCACATTTCACACACTTGAAGTATCGCTCACTGCTGCCACAAATTTGCTTGTGCTTTATTAGTGTGTAAGTGTCTTTACATTTCTTCTCACATTGACTGCAGGTCAGAAACGAAGGGGTCTTTGTGGATTGAGCAGCATTCCCCTGTTGTTCTTGCTCATCCAAATATAAGGTTTCTTGAAGTGAAGGATCTGGAGAGACATCAATCCCAGGCTCAGATGTGTCAGACTCTTGCTCTTTGGAAAGTGCTGAACCCGTGCACTGACTTTTCCCTTCACAAACATCTTCGTGTTTTTTGAGATTGTACGAGTACTTGAAGCCTTCGCCACATTGAGAGCACTTATGAGGATGGTTAGATGAAGGGGATCTCAAGTGTCGTCTCGAGTGCGAGTTGACTGGGATTGAGCTTGAACCATGTGTGGGCTCTGATACATCCCTCACAGCAAGCTTCTCCATGGACATCAGGGAGTTGGGCTGAATTCCAGAGCTAGCACTTATGACCGAGTCTGAACTTAAACATTCTGCTTTCTCACTAGTTTTGACAGAGCTGTGGAGATCCTGACACACAGCTCCGGAATCATCCACTTTCATTTCTACACTTCCATCCTCCGTGACTTCACCCCTTCTCCGGTACACTACCACATAATCTTTATGAGCACACACACGCTGCTGATGTCTCCTCAAATCAAAGGTGTACCTGAAGGTCTTACCGCAATTCCGGCATACGAAAGGACGTTCCACTGTATGAGACACCTGATGTCTTCTCATATCTGAGCTTCGAGTGAACGTCTTGCCGCAAGTGGGGCATGTTTTACAGACTGGTACTCCTCTGTAGGATCGAACCTTACTGACAGGGCTATTCTGCTTTTCTGATTCATGAGGTGCGCTCACAACGTCCTGAGGGTCCTTTCCTTCTTCAGCCACACAAAGTCGCTTGTATTCTTCTGGATGATGAACAATGAGGTGGTGGTGCAGCTGGATCTCCTCACCATCCTGGAAGGAGCACAGAGAGCAGGCATATTCCCCAGATGCTCCTTTTACTACTGTATCTAGGAAAAATGCAAAGAATGGAAACACAAATATTGGATTTGGTAAAGTAACTCATGCAGTACAGTGCAGGGATGGACAAATCTCCAGGTTTTTATGAATCAAAACTGCTTTATTTGTGACTAATATATCACCAGTGTTCACCTCTAATCTAAGAAGACAAACAGAAATGTTAATTTGATGTCAATTTGTTAGCACAGGAATTAAAAACGAGTGGAAAATGCATTTATCCATATCATAAATAGGCTAGATTTGGTGTCAGGTATACAACTGAGTGTGAAATTAATTAGAGATTTTCTGAGCAAGCCATGAGGCAAGAACGTTGAAGCATTCACTTGCCTGGTGGCTTTATGTCTTTCACCTCCTCTCATTTTTTTCACAGAAAAGCACAAGAGGTGATAACAGCAGCTATGTATATGTGACTCTAGACAGCACACGTTGTAATCTCATGGGAAGAGGATGTTCCAATATAGCAAATCATTCTTATCTTTGTTGTTCATAGCTCAAGATAGATAAGTTACCTGGCACAACTGGCAGAAGTAACAACAATATTATAGTTACAGTGTACATGTTACATGAGCCGACTTTTTTTTTTTTAGCACAAAAGTGCTGTAGAAGCCTCATATTAGTTACCTTAACCCAACTGCATGGCATAGTTATGACCTAATGATTACTGTAAATAAGCATGAAGAGTAATCAAATACTTCTTACATGTCTTCTTTAACTTTGGAACAATGCCGGAGACGCCATTTTTGAGTCCTGTAGGCCTGCATAGAATAGAAAATCAGTGCAGTCACCAGTCACAATATGTAAATCGACCTTGGGTTTGACAAGGTGCCATATAAATTAAACATTAAAATTATTATTATTATTATTATTATAAAGGCATACCTGTTAATTGATGCACATGGAACCATAATTTTTTTTTTCTCTTCCTGCTTCTTCCTGCATGATGTTTTATTTTGAGGATCCTTCTTTGGTCGGCCTCGACCTCGTTTTGTTGGTCCAGGGTTAAAAGTCTTAGAAAATTGTCTACCAGAAAGATCAAGCCTGTCTAGTTTAACAAAAGGTTGTTTAATCATGTATAAGCTAACCAAATCTGTTGCTTCCTTCTGAATCTTCACCACTCCCTTCTCTTCTTGATGAGTTAGGGATTCCTCTCCGCCATCGGCAGCTTCCATGTCCACAACACTGACTTCGACAGGATCTTGCTTTTCAGATCTTTCACCCAAATCAGTGTCCACAGTGTGCAAGTCCAGAGATTCGATCTCTTCATAAACAACTTCAGTGGAATTTTTAGTGACTACTGCATCACATTCTTTGGTCTCTTGTGCATCATATTGTATGCTGTCATCATTTTCCTCAGATATGCTCGTCTCCAGTTCATTCTCAACGTACTGGGCAATAACCACTGATTCTACCTGGACCTCTTGGCAATATGAAGGGACGTAGTCGAGCACCGACTCTGACTGGGTGTCTAGGGGCGTCTGTTCTCCAAGAAGAATTTGCACTAATCTAGGACTGCCGAGACAGGAGAGTACGCAATCATCAGGAGCACTGGACCATAACTGTGTAGTTTCTGAAAAAAGGAATTAAACATAAAAATTTAAATATGTGGAAAAAAAACACAATAACACCTTTTTGAAAACAAAACTTTTTTTTTTTTTACTCAATATTCTCCCCTTCTCTATATAGTACACAGGGTCTTGACCAAACAAAGAGAAAAGGTCAATTTAAGGTCAACGCATGAAAAATGATAACCTTTCATTTCTGCATTGGCTTCTCTTTGGTATTTAAGAACGTTTCTCATTTGTTGAGGTTGCGAGAGAGACTGAACACATTCCTCCATGACTGTAGGTGCTGTGCTGAGCATATGGGCAGCCTGGGGGGAAAAAGGCAGAAAACAACAAAAATATAGTCAAAGCCAACCAAGTTTGCTCAGCTTCTTAATTAACTGGGCTTTTAAATTATTTTCCAGATCTTTTATTATGAGTGAATGCATGTATAAAAAGAGCTGTACACAGTTCACCTGGCATGCACTCTGCCGATTGGCACTTTATCCTCATAGCCATTGTTTCAGTTAAAAGTCCAATGAGTCACGATACAGACTGGAACACTGGTCAGTGTATCACTGTCTATTTATTTATTATTATTATCTAATTATCTATTATCTGACATTACACTTCAAAAAAATGCAACAGCCGTCTCATTCCTGGGCTATGACCAGGTGGTCATAAATGCAACCAGCGCAGTTTAAGAATTCCTTTCTTTGTGAAATGATATTTGATTCTATGGAGAGTGTGTATTATGTTATGAATAAGTGTGTTATTTGATTGTGCAGTGCAGTCTATTGCTGATGAAAATGTCCACATGATGATCAGTGGTGCAACAATAATATTTCTCTATTTATTAAAGCTACAGAACTTTTAATGCCTGAACTTTCCACCAACAGAACGCAAAACGTCCAAGTTGACACTATTTATAGGTTATGTGTTCTTGAGATATTGACATTTGGATCGAACCCATTCAATTCAAGGGATTAGTCAAATAAGTCATTAATAATAAGAACTCGGTAATAAATAATAATGGGTTGTAATTTCGACTACTGTAACAAAATGATAAAAATCACAGACCCCACTTTGAGAGCGACTGGCTGATTGCTTACATAGCCCTGACCATAACACACCCTGATGCAACAAAATTAATCACACCCCTTTACATGACTAACCCACCTAGGAGCTTCATGTTAGAATGGAAGTACGGATTTGCTCTTTCTTGTCATCAGCACAGAATAAAGACATGAATAAAAAATAATTACTTGATACTACTACTACTATGATACTGTTTTAATACCTCCTCCATAGTAGGCTGTGGGACAGCATTTTCTAGTCTAGACAGGAACAGCCACATCAGCTTCTGTAACGCCGTATTGAACTTCACACCATACTGCAAGGGATATACATCCTTCAAAAAGGAAATAAAGTATTCAAGATATGTTTTCACCCAAAATGTACATTCAAAAAAACAGTATACCATAAATAGAAGAGTGCGTATCTTTTACAAACATTACAAATGCTGAGATAATGCACCTCTGACCTTAAAGAAGATGCTTCTCTCAGCTGGGTCCTTCATTAAAATCTGCACCAGAGCCACAAAGTTTGCTCCAGATTCTTCCACATGTGTATCACCTGACTATAACACAGAAACTCAAAGAGTACAAAAAAAAAGGCAGGCTAAAACATGGACGCATGACTCAAACATTCAAAGTAATGGCTTGTACAATGCTAAACTGGTAGCTAGAAGCTTTCCCTTGTAGCTCTAATGAAACACTAATCAGACATTAAACATATCTTTGCTGATTGACTACATTTTGTGTAAAATTGTGTACATTGTGAAATCATTTTGGCTGAACTATTTCAGAAACACAAAATGTCTAGCAGACTTACAACTACATCTTTACCTTAGAAGACGTATACTAAGAAGTCACTGCACATGAAGTTATAAAACTAAACGAAGCGACATGAAGAACAGATATCTGACCTCCAGTTCCTTGTGAAGTGCGATAAGTGTCTCGATCCGCTGTAAATGGACCTGAACTGTATCTGGATCAGCCAGAGTCTCCATGCCACATAACTCCAGAACAAGCTGGAAAAAAGAGATGAAAGTTTTAAAACTTTTTTTTAAATAATATCACAAGGCTGATGAACTCACTCTTTACAAACGTGGTGAGCAGAAAAACATCTCAGAAAGCACAACACGTTGAAGTTTGAGGTGGATGAGCAGAAGACTACATCGAATTCTACTCCTGTTAGCCAAGAACAAGAATCGGAGGCTTCAGGAGGAAAAGGTTCACCAAAACTGGATAGTTGAAGATTATCTGGTCTTTTTCCAAACTTCAATTGTCCAGTTTTGGTGAGCCAGTGCTCGCTGTTGCCTTAGCCTGGATGTAGTTGTTGTTCTTCTTCTTTCAGCTGCTTATGTTATGCATCGCCACAGCAGATCATTAGTCCGCATATTTGATTTGGCACAGTTTTTTTTAATGCCGGATTCCCATTCTGACGCAACCCTCCCCAATTTTATCCGGGCTTGGGGCCGGCACTGGGAGTGCATCATCGTGTGCAATCCCGGTGACTGGGGTTGGTTCCCTGGCTGGGAATCGAACCCGAGCCGCATGGTGAGAGCGCAGAGACCTAACCACTAGTCCTCCAGAGACCCAGCCTCAGCTTGGATGACCGATAAACTGATATTTATGAGACTGAGTACTCCCAGGAGCCTCTCCTGAGTGTCATGCAGTAATGATTTGCTCACCCTTGCTCTGAGCCCCATGGTGAGCTGAGTCTTCTGTCTGTAGCTCAGCAGATCAGGGACAGTGTCTGTGATGAGAGACACAAACTCCTCCAGCATGCCGTAGTGTGTTACTGCTTCCTGCTGGATCAGATGCCACATGGCTGCAGAGAGCAGTCTGAGAGGAGAAATCACACAGTGCAGAAACAAGGCACTACCTAAACACAGGCACAAAGTGGAGACATTGTACAGTTAACACACACACACACACATACACACTAGATCATGATGATCAGTATACACTGCACTGAAACACTGGCAATAAACACAAAACCCTTACCTTCTTCCAGAGCCTGCATCTTTAATCCTGTCTGTTAATTTCTCCTCACTCCAGATGCCTAAACTTCTCATAACACACACAGAAAACACTCTCGAGTGTAAGTATTCATTGCTAATGATCCTCTCCTGTGCAGTTTGTTTCCTTCTCCTTCTCCTCAGTCTTGTATGCTGGTGTTGGTTTCAGCATGTATTCAGCGCCCCCTGCAGGACTGGAGCAAAATGCCACCCTGCACAACCCACTCACTCACTCATATTATTACTCTGAAGTTTGACCTGAAACTTCATTCTGAAACTCAGAAACTTCATTCTGACATCCAAATTAGAGTCTCAAAACTTCAAAATGAACTGCTCATGTAGTCAATTTCTAAAAAGAATTCAGTCAATTCACACTTTTACATTCACTCATAGAAGCTGGTTGATAATATTTTGGTTTTATTTTCCAGCAAGCAATTTCACAGTGAAAGATCACTTCTTCCAAACCCTTCACAGTTCGAACCCAACACACTCGCTGTGGGAACAAAATTCCTGGGGGGCATGGTGGCTTAGTGGTTAGCACGTTTCCCCAAGAGGTCCCCCGATGTTGTAATGGATTAGATCCACTAAGTTCTGGATGTTGTAACACACATGCTCTGGAGTAGGGTTCGAGAATGTCAAGAATGTTTAATCACACATACGCAAATTTATTTCGCCAGGAAAGTTGCAGAAAATGATGGACTGATCAACAGCAGAGACAATATGTCGGTTAGGGTTAGAACATCCAGTACATAGTGGATCTAATCCAACACATCATCGTGCTACAGGCTGCAGTGAGGACACACTCCATTTGCCTCGCACTTCCAGGGTTGGGGGTTAGATTCCCACCTCCATCCTGTGTGTGGAGTTTCCATGTTCTCCCTGTGCTTTGGGGATTTCCTCCCTCAGTCTAAAGACATGCGTTGTAGGCTGATTGGCATCTCTAAATTGTCCGTAGTGTGTGAATGGATGTGTGTGTGTGTGTGTGTTTGTGCCCGCCTTGTGCCCTGAGTCCCCTGGGACAGGCTCCAGGCTCCCTGCGACCCTGTGTAGGATAAGTGGTACAGAAAATGGATGGACAGATAAACAAAATTCTTGCACACATTTCTCATTCAATTTCTATCACCTGCAAAACCACCTGTTTCTACAGCTCACTTTTCAAATCATTATTATTATTATTATTATTATTATTATTATTATTATTATATGTAAACAATATTCCAAGAGTGCTGATGTATTAAAAATCAGCATTATATCAGCAGTATGATTTGGTTCGCAGATAATCACAGCCGTGTGATCAACAGCACGATTGCAAGTGTGATATTGCTTTTATACAACAGTTCTATAAACAAGAAATGAATACTGACTGACATTTCAGACACAGTTTGGCCTAATATTTTTATTTTTGCTCCATCAACTAAAACAGTTCCCAAAGAAGCCACAGCCGGATAGTGCTGAGTGTTGTTATGTATTAGACGTGAATCATGTGAATGTCATTATTGTTTTCATGCCATTAACATGGATGCTAGTCAGCGACATTTGGTGTATTTTTCTCCATTTATTATTAAAGAAGCTGAAGGAAAAAAAAATGGGAGTATGAAAAATGAGAAAAAATGAGAGTACAGTTCTGGATAATTTTGTAGCAATTTATATTGCAATAAATACAATTGTGAAGTATTTTTTAAACAGTTATAACCCCATTGTGAAGAGTTCAAGAGAACTACTCTGTGTAGAGATCACCACCTTTACTTACACACGTGTGTGTGTGTCCTTCTACTTTACCTGGTGAGTAATACCCAAAAACACACACTCTCTCTCTCTCTCTCTCTCTGATTCAGATTCAAGTAGCTTTATTAGCATGGTAAAAGTCTTTACAATACCAAAGCATTGGTGACATTAAATTAGAGGTAAACACATTTACACACACACACACACACACACACACACA
>CM040471.1:17580601-17593671 GCA_022758105.1 Pangasianodon gigas | reverse complement strand
GGTGTTATTGTGCGTGTCTGCAGTGTCGGTGTTATTGTGTGTGTCTGCAGTGTCGGTGTTACTGTGCAGTTGGTGTTGTTGTGCAGTTGGTGGTCCTGTTCTACTGCTTACTCTTTTGTCGTGACAGGGTTTCACACACCTGGCAGCCAGGTTTGAGCTTGCTGAGGTTTCTCCTAGCTGTGGGAGTTTGTTCTTGTTTGGCTTCAGACTGAAGTCCTTTTCATGGGTTGTGAAGTGGGGAAAAAATGTTTCCCTAATTTGTGTATAATTAGGGCACATTGTTAAAAAGTGCAGTTGTGTTTCCACTTCATGTTGTGTGCAGTGGGGGCACAGCCGGTCTTCTCTTGGTAGCCACACCTGTCCGTGTCTGCGTCTGCCCGTCTCTATGGCGATGTTGTAATCACTGAGTCTGTACATGGTCAGGACTTTTCTTAGTTTAGGGTCAGTCACTGTGCTCACGTATTCTGCCAGTTTATATTCACTGAGGGGGCTTCTGTCTGGGGTGAGCTCCTGGTGTCTAAGGGCTTTGTGATGGATAGGGCTCTATCTCTCTCTCTCACACACACACACACTCACACACACTCTCTCGCGCTCGCTCTCTCTCACAAACACACACACTCAATGTCCCTCTCTCTCACAAACACACACACACGCTCACGCTCACTCTCTCTCCCTCTCTCTCACACACACACACACACACACACTCACTCTCCCTCTCTACCTCTCTCACTCACACACTTCCCCTCTCTCTCTCTCTCTCTCTCACTCCCACACACACACACACTCACTCACTCACTCACTCACTCTCCCTCTCTCTCTCTCTCACACACACACACACACTCTCTCTCTCACACTCTCTCTCTCTCACACACACTCAAAATAAAACAGTATATAATTTACAGTTTCATCATCCTCACAGTTATTCATCATGCAACAACACAGAAAAATAACTTTATTTCTGCACTGAAATTTCAGGCCTTGTCTCAAAACTCGCTGCAGCACACTCCGCCTCTGCCCTCGGCTGCATCCGCCATGTTGTCTTGTGGCTATGTCCGAAACCACACCCTATTCACTATATAGTGTGCTGCTTTCGGAGTCCGCCATTTTGTAGTCGAATCACAAATTCCGCTCCCTACATTAGGTAGTGTGCTACTTGGTGCCCCAGGGCGCATGCGCAGTACCATCTCTTGGCCGTACAACAATCCACTGCAGCCAACGACAGCCAGTAAAACAGGACATTGAGGCAGAAACTCAGCAGCAGTGCTTCAACATCATGATGGGTAGGAGTTATTAATTTCTTCCAGGAGTTAGATATGTGTTGTAAATGGCGGCTGTGTTAGTGGGACGTTTATAAATCCGGTGCTGCGTTGCTAGCACACTTGACGGTCAGTTAGCTAGCAAATGAGCTAGTGCTGCTCCTCGTAGCAGTGTTTAGCAAATTTATATTCTTTTTCCCGCTGTGTTGATGCTAAAGGACTGTTTGCAGCTGTTAACTCATATTTGTTTATTATTTTTATTATCTGAGAAGTCATTACAAGAGAAATGCTCATGAAGTAGCAAAGGGCTCGAGTACAAAATCTTCCTGTTTCCTGTAATAACGGACAGAAGAGCAGAGTCGAGCCTCTTCTCGAGTCTTTCCTTCCGAAATCACTTTATCGCTGCTCGTTTTGGCGGTGAAACCTGAACAGTAGTGTCCCTTGCGACGAAGGCGAAGTGGCGAGGCAATGGTTTGAGACAGGGCCTACTTCTTTGACTGTTGTGCTCTTGGCTTGTTTTGGTATCATTTAACTCTTAAATTAATTTTCCTATTAGTCTGATTACATATATGTTATATAACATTGATTACTACACAATCCTGGCACATAAAAATTTAAATAAATTTTTTATGTGATTTGATTTAGTTAATTTTTTACCGACGTTATCGGTTCTCACCCGTTTTCTGACAAGTCCCGCCTCCTCGCCAGGGCTGGTTTGTCGTACTTAATTATGATTGGTTCGTAGAGTTTCTTCTCTTCGTGAGGTATGAGTGTTTTAGCCAATCGCAGCGCAGGAAGACGTGTTTATCAAAATACGGGTAGGAAATACGTTACGCTCATGATTCGCGCATGCGCATTTGGTGTCTACAAGTACGGCAAGCACCGACCACTTTTAGCAGAAAGTCCAGCTAAATTATTGAAACACGTTATGGGTATATGTATATTTTTGCATTCAAGCATATATATATGTGTTATTTACTTTATATGAGGATTGTACCGCTACATCACCGGAGAATGTGGTCAGTTTTTGGTCAGTTTAGTGTTAACTGTGTGTCAATAGGCATTTAATCCGTTAAAAAAAATTCACATGCCTGACGATATGAGCAATTAAATTTATGTTAAAATGCGCAGCTCTCATAATGATGGTTATTTTTACATTTAACCTGTTACATCTGCCATCCGGTAACCCCAGTTATACCGCCGCCCGGTGTTATCCAATCAGCGAGCTGCTTTTTAATATGAACTAGCAATTTATCCAATCACAGATCAGTAGGCGGGGTTTCAGGGTTAGGGCGCGTGAAATAACGCATTTTTAGGCGCGTGCGGATTCGAACAGACAGCGCATGCGCGTTTCCATCGGCAACAGCGATAGTAAAATAAGGCTCAGTCGATATTTTTTTGGGGAAAAAAAAAAAACCGCAATGGTTACCGAATACTGTCTGTTCAGATGTATTAAACATGTGTTATGTGTTGAATCCGGGTAATTTGATCTTTTATAAAACGTTAGTAAGTTGATCTCTTTAAGGCCAATGATGTTTATCGTAACTGCGTGTGTTATCGCGAGATTATGACGCGTGATATTCTCCCTATTTGATCTAGACAGATATTTTACATACAGTGCTTTTCTTAGGACAAACTGAGGAAGCCACGTGATAAACCACATGGTGATGATTGTGGCCATAATGACAAATATCAGAAAAGAAAAAAAATCATATTGGAAATAACATTGCTTTCTATTTATACCATAATGTTTTCTGCTTCTCTGTAGGTTCTGTCCCACCCATTTCCTCACTGCGCTTACTGGTTCCACCTCTACGGCTGATGTCTGCCTTTATGTGGAAAATTGCCCAACAGCAACATCTGGAGCATTACGGCAAACTAGAAGAATTTGTCTCCTTAGTTACAAGGCTCGTCCCAGAGGTCCTGACCAGCAGACAGAAGGCCACACTGGTAATGGGGCTCAGAGCAAAGGTGAGCAGAGACGGAGACCATAAGAGTAAAGATTATTGCACAGAAACGGACCGAGCACATGCTTGGCATTCAAGAACAGACTGATGTTCTGTGTGCTGATTTTTATTATTTTTTTTCCCCCTTCTTCAGATGATTCTCGAGATGTGCCGAGGTGAACTGCCAGCAGACCTTGAGACAGTGAAGTCGCACATACAGAGGATTCAGTCCTCTCATTCGTCAAAAGTGAGCATGTTTCGAAAAAGTGTATGGCGAGATATTTAACTGTAGCTTAATTTGTGCGATGACTGAAATAACGTTGTGCTTGTTCTACTCGTATTAATATTCTCAGGGAATTGATACAGAGGCAGACATCTTACAGGCGAACCTTCTAACGCTTGTGCTGGGTCTGCTGGAGGATCCTGCCAAAAAGGAATATTTCTTCCAGGTCAGTGCATGACACATTATCACACCTGATTATAAACAGAACAGTTAAAGCAATAGTTTGTGCTGAAAATCTCATTTATATACCTTTTATATCATCTGTCCTGTTAGAAGTCACTCAGCCAGGACACGTTTGGTATTTGCTTCTTTAGCTAGCCATCAGCATGTTGCAAAAGTACAATAATCGAAAGGTTATGAAATCCTGAGCTAACTTCTCAAGGGGGAAATCTGACTTAGTTCTCAACAACAGTGTTTCTGCTTTATCAGAATTAAGGACGAAGTTTCTTTAATCAGATGCTTCTGAGTTGTTAAGGGTGAACTGATCAGTGTAATTGTTTTATTAGCATAAAAAGTAAGAGATCAGAGTGATCAAGATATTTATTTATTTATTTATTTATTTTTTAAGAAGAGTTAAAAAATGGTGAGCGAGAATAATTTTATATCATGGCCCAAGCTGAATGATGAATTAATTAATAGTAATAAATTACAAAACCCAGTCACTGGTCATTTATACCAAGTAACCTAGATGATATTTGAGTCAAGTATGTTTGGTTGATCGAGAGGAAGGATCAAGATATAGCACTCGTTATTCTCAATAGGTCTGTTCTTGGATTATTCATCCTCTGGCTACTTATTTTTAAAAGACGTAGTAGCACATAACAGATTGCTGATAGTCTGCTGCTGAAGTTTGACTCGTATGGTCTCTGTTTTCTTTGCTTTTAAGCGCTGGAGGAAATAGAGGGTCATAAATGACCTAATCGTTTGTTAATTTTGGAATTGCTAAATAAGTACCTAATGTTTTGTTTTGCTTAAAACTGGCTGAAACATGCATATGATTGTAGCTGTATATTTTTCCCTGTTCTGTTTGAGGACACGTAATTGTTAACTATGCTCTGGAACAGCTCTTGTAATTATTGTTTTTCTCATACGAGTACCACATTAAGTGAGGTAGACCGTAGTGTTGTATTCAACTCGTAAATCATATACCAAAGCTGGGAACTGCCACATGGCACACTGAGATCTGGAAAGTTATCTCTAGCAGTGAGTGGTGCGAGTGCGCACTTCATGTGTAGGCAGGATGTAGTAAAAGGGTTTGTTTTTGTAAGTAATTCAAAATGGATGACACGAGACAGCTTAATTCAGTGAAGCTTCAGTGAAGATGTATATATTCACTCGCTCACGCCCACTTGGAAGTAAAAAGCTCCCGCTTGTGTTGTGTGTCTCGATGCACACCACTAGTCTCAACCCTTTAGTCTAGTTATTCACCATAGAGAGATCAGTCAGACCAGGCGTAACCTTGACTGTACTTGTCCGTTCACAGTACAGAAGGTCATTCACTGGGAGTCACAGACACTCTGACCCTGAGTCTACCAGCCATTTTTAAACTGCGATCTGATTCGCTTTGTTCTGCACATGGCTATAGTGTTGCAGGTATGCTGGTTAAAAAAAAAAAAAAACGACTGAAGTCACTGTACTGTATTATAATATGTGTGTTCTAGGAGGTTTTCCCACATGAGTATGGTCCAGAATTTGACCAAGCACTGCAAGTCCTGGTTGGCCATTTTCTCTCGAGACTGGAACAGCTGCTGCCAGTACCGAGCTTCAAACAGGTAGGACCACGAACACTGAAGACTTGTGCGTTACGCCTGATTGCTCTCATGCTTCAAATGTGTGAAACCTACTGTATTTTTTTTTTCCAGACTTCATCGTGGCTCAGTGCCTGCCCTTGGGAGTGGAATGAGTACCTGGAATCAGTTTGTAGGACGGAGAGTTTATTACCTTTGATGCAAATTGGCATTTGTGGGACTTTGGAGGATAACGGTAAGTTATATTCTGAGTATTATAACTAACATCCTAAATACGAATCCTTCATTTGTTATTCTTTAGTGTCTCAGAGAGTATGAATGATTTGTTTGTGTATATACGTGTTTACCATTTTAGCACTTCCATCGATTGTGGAGGACCGAATCCTCTCCTCGTTGTCTCTAACTGACATGGTGATAACCACCCAAACGCAACCCCCCTCCCAGGGGCCTCAGGATGTGGACGGCGAGAGTGCACCAGATGATGGTGTCCAGGATGAAGACGTCAGTTCAGGTCTCGATGGATCTGTAGCTGCAGAATACGTAAGAGCCAACGACGGTGCAATGGAAGAAGATTCAGAGAGACAGACCTTTGAGAGAGAGATCAAGGAAGCTATTAAACATTTGGAAAAGGAGAGCGACATGTCGGCCGAGGTGGCTGGGAGTCTGCAGAGCACAGGAGTGCCAGAGGTTGACTCAGAATTGAAAACTACTGATGAAACAGGAAGTGCCATATCTGAAGCAGCACCTGCAACAGAAGATATTACAGCTGAACAGCAAACAGTGATCCCCAGAGTTGCACATACAAAGATCATGCACCCACTGGAGGTTTCACACTCTACAGCAAACCGGGGGAGTGACGAGGAGGTAACCGACCAACATGATCCACAGCAGTAAGTCACTGAAACTCTAAACCCCAGTTGGATTTTTAAAAAATATATATAATTTCTTTCATTATCAATATTGAGTCTGATATTTTTCTTTTTGTAGGACTGTTTTGGAGGAATCAGCTCAGGGAGGTGGGTGCTGTAATGTATATTTGTGCATTTATAAGTGTATTGCTGTGCAACAACACTGCCATTTTGGGGCTTATTTCGTAAAATGCAGCCAGGGATCCCTTTTTGTGTTTAAAAAAAAAAATGAGTCTCTCTAATGTTTGCAGCAGCGAATTATTTTAAAGAACCCAAACAGCTGCAGTGTAGAAATGTAGATTTGATACATTCTGTATAATTAACAGCTCTTTTACCTAGATTTTTAATCAAAATTAGTCAGCATTAAAACTAAAGTGCATAAATTGTATAGATTTTTATTGTTAAATATGGAACAGAAATCTCAGTAAATCACAGTAGAATCCTGAGTACTGAAAGAAGTACATTCAAAGATCCTTCACTAACACTGGCTAAAAGAAAATCACTTATAAAAGCCCAAACTCTGCTCATTCACCTGGTACTTCTTAACTGTGACAACTTCCTTTATTATTATAAAACTTGTGTAACACCACCCGGTTGTTAATTATTTTCCTATATCAGCACACCCTGTCGTGTTTTATTCTTTGCGTAATCACTAAAGCTGGGGTTCCAGTAAGTCTGAAAATTAAATTCCACACTGTTCTGAGAATATCAAATGGTCAGAAGAACTATAATGAAGAAAACATAATTATTCTTCAGTGTTTGGGCAGGTTGTACTGGTGCTATGAAGTTTGCATTTTTTTACTGAAATATTGAAGTTCATTGTATTGCTTTTAAGTCTTAAACCACTGGAAAACACACTATATGGCCAAAAGTTTGTGGACACCTGATCATCACACCCGTATGTGGTTCTTCCCCAAACTGTTGCCACAAAGTTGAAAGTACACATTTGTCTAGAATGTCTCTGTATGCTGTAGAATTACGATTTCCCTTCGCTGGAACTAAGAGACCCAAACCTGTTCCAGCATGACAATGTCCCTGTACACAAAGCGAGCTCCATGAAGTCATGGTGTGTGAAGGTTGGAGTGGAAGAACTCGAGTGTCCTGCACAGAGCCCTGACTTCAACCCCATGAACACCTTTGGGATGAACTGGAACACCGACTGAACCCCAGGCCTCACCAACATCAGCTCCTGATCTCACTAATGCTCTTGTAGCTGAATGAACACAAATCCCCACAGCCACGCTCCAAAATCTAGTGGAAAGAATTATCAGAGGAGTAGAGATTATTATAACAGCAAATTGGAATAAATCTGGAATGAGATGTTCAACAAGCACATATGGGTGTGACAGTCAGGTGTCCACAAACTTTTGGCCATATAGTGTAATTGATGGACCCTTGGGTATATATCACAGACCCCACTTTGAGAACCTTTTGTATAGTGTGCGAATTTCACTTCAGGATTGTGTGTGTGGGTCAGAATTAAGTAAGCTGTTTTGTTATAAGCCCTCTCTTGTGTTTTGCAGAGGTAACTGCTGAAGCACCAGGGTCAGAGAAGTCTCCCAACAATCCAGTGGCAGTCGAATCCTCAAAGATACCTTTAAAGAGTTCTTACCTCCTTGGCAGGCTTTTACACAAGTGTCTGAAGTGTGGCAAGCGTTTTGCATATCGCTCGGAGCTCCATAAACACCAGGAGAGTCACAAACTCGCAACATCTATCAAGTGTTGTGAATGTGGGCAAATTTTCAGAGATTCTAAACTCCTGTCTCTGCACCGGCAGAGAGGCTGTCGTATGAGGACGTACAAATGCATCAAGTGCGGAGCAGCCTTCAGGTCTCTCTCGAACTGGTACAAACACCAGCAGGCCCACAAGGTGGTCTGCACACACAAATGCCCGGAGTGTGGGAAGGTGTTCCGAAGTCTCACAGGCTTAGTGGCTCACAGACGAGAGCACATGGGTCCTGCAGTAAACGGCGTTTACACCTGCGACAAATGCGACATGACCTTTGGCTCGTATCGAGGCAGGGTGCTGCACCAGAGGGTCCATACAGATAAATCCAAGCAGCCTTCTCGAAAGGAGCGTGAACCCGGGAAGTGCCGCTTCTGCGACGAGTCGTTCGTCCTGCTCAGCGATTTGAGAGTGCACCTGAAAACTCACCCCGAGTACAGACCGCATCAGTGCGACCAGTGTGGGAAGTGCTTCGCTCTGCACCACAGTCTCCTCGCACATCTCTCGAACCACACCGGAGACAAGCCATACCTCTGCACGCAGTGCGGCAAGCGCTTCTTCAGCAAGGTCCAGCTCAAATCGCACATGAGGTGTCACTCGGGCGAGCGGCCGCACATGTGCCCTCACTGCGGGAAATGCTTCTCGCTGCTCGGCAACCTGAACATCCACGTACGAATCCATACTGGCGAGAAGCCCTACTTGTGCCGTCATTGCGGAAAAGGCTTCATCTCTGCCGGAGAGCTGCAGGTGCACGAGCGCAGTCACACTGGTGAGAAGCCCTACTGCTGCAGCATTTGTGATAAAAGATTTGTGGTGTCGAGCCACCTGACGGCTCACAAGCGCGTTCACACAGGAGAGCGCCCCTACACCTGCACTCAGTGTGGCAAGACCTTCATACGGAGATATGACTGGAATAAACACATGTTCACTCACTCGGGGGTGAAGCCCTTCCCCTGTACTATCTGCCAAAAGAGCTACACACGTCGCACACACTTGAACAGACACATGCAGAGCCACGGCGCGGGCCATTAGGAACATCCATCTGAATGACCAGAGTGGAAATTGGTTAATGTACAGAAGTACATTCTTTAAATAAGGACATTCCAGTGCAGAGTTTCAAAAGCACATTGCTTATATGTTTTGTTTGACCAAATGCAGATATAATTAACCAATAAATGTTGGCCTTCTAGTTTATCAAAGTACTGTGTGTGTGTGTGTGAATATCTGTTAACTGATCTCAGGAATAAGAATTTTATAAGGAGCTACAAACAGCAAGCTTCAAGATGGAAATGATGCAAAAATAGTTCAAATTAGTGCAAAAGTATATAGAACTCTCTGTTTCAGTAAATTTCATTTATGTTTCTGGCCCCGGTTCAGACCTGATCAAGGTTCAAGGTTCTTTTTATGTCACATATGTATTATATACATGTGGTGTAATATAGTGAAATGCTTTTCCTCAGTGCCTCGTCCCACAATGCAACAATGATACATAATAAAAACAGAATAAAATAAAATAAAAACTAGTAGACTATTATGTAAAAGGTTTAGCAGCCTTTGGAGGAATGAAATGTAGAATATGAATATGCATAAATAGAATATGTTAAAAAAAAACAACATACAGAGCTGTACAGTGTAAGAGTTTTTTATGTAGTGTGCAAAAGATTCGTTGAATTATCTTGAATTACTGTCTGTTTTTAGTTTCACATGTTCTCCCCATGACACTGGAGCTGTGAGGAGACAACGCTACCCACTGTACCACCCTTGTTTTTTTTTTTTTGTGTTTTTTTTATTAATTGAAGTATTATACACATTTAAAACATAATTTAATCTTGGTTTTAGTTCTGCAGTAAACTTGGGTTAACATTCATCTTTTTGTTCCATTATTTCAAACTTGGATTTAAATTTCAGTTTAAGTTCATTTTAATCTGCAGATTTAAACTGTAGAAAACAATGAGTTAATCAAATGTAAGGTTTTTATAGTTTTCACTGAAAAATGAAGAAAAAGTATCAATAATGATTGTTATTCCTGAGGTCATTCTTATTTAGACTGATAAATTTATCATGGTGGACCATCAAAAACAAATTAAGATTTTAATCAGTGATTTGCTAAGCCATATTAAACTTAAATCAACAAATACCTGATTAGTTCTAAACTCAGATTAGAACTAATCCTTGGTTCAGTTTTCTGTAAATCTAGGTAATTTCAGATTAGATCTTTCATTTGTACAGCAACTGAACAGACGTCAAAATATGCAAATTAAAAAGACTATATTGTCTGTATTTTCCAAATTCCTCAGCACTTCAACCTCAACAAAAATGTCCATCAATAACAAAGACCAATTTCAAGTCCATATTTACAGTATCTCAAAAAAAAAAAAAAAAAGTTAGTTTAGAACTTTACCTCTTTGCACAATTGTTTCTGTATCAAGGCTCGTGAATTGCTGGATACTGAATTAGCGTTGTATCTCAGAGAGAGATGATGAATTCAGCTGTTAGTGAAAAGACAGCCTGCAAGCTGGACAGTTTCTCATGAAATCTGCTGCCATCAGCTGTACGCATGAGCCATTGCAGGTATTGTGGAATACACATAAACTAATAAAAGAATTTAACATTTTTATATGAATACTTAAAATACTTTCCCCACAAAAAAGAGCTTTTATTCACTTTATTTTGATAACCCTGCTGTAAAAAACCCAGCTTGGTCTGACCAACAACTTTAAAAACACAGGCAGAGGTGATCAAGACCATCTGATCAAGACCATCAAGACCAGCCAGTAAGTTATTTTCTAATCTCTTTACTTATTCATTACATTTGATTATTATTAATCTTAGAGATTGTTGTTGCTCTGTGATCTACAGTGTCTAAATCATGGATAAATATGAGGAAGAAACGTATAAAAGTAAGTCTTTTATTTCTGTTTTTGATGTGGCCTTAAGTAAATGTGAGCTCATTTTGTAGTGTTCATTATTTATTTCTCTTTCGTGTGTGAATTCAGTAAACTCTGTTTAGGTTCTGCAGCGAGGGGTACTTAAAGATGAATGAGGTATGAGTACTGGGACTGGTGTCCTTCCATGATCCTCGATCCCTGTTCTGGGGACAGAATTAACATTATCAATAAAGAGTCATTCATTAGAAAATCACAACGCATTAAAAGAATCAATTCTTTTTTCCTCAGCGGCTCATGACATTAATAAGGATATAGTAATGATCTAGGTGCAACATTACCTCAGTGGAGCTAAATAAGGCAGTGAACCTGCTGCCCCTTTCAACTGTTTAATATTTTGCAGTAATGTATTTTTTTGTAAATACGTTACACAAGTAGATTTATAAATACAGAGGTAGTGTCTTTCTGTGGAGCTTTCTATGGAATCTTAAAATGCAATTTTGTCCCCTTTGGAGGTAAAATGCTATAAATTTACTTGTGATTTAGGTACATGCAAAAGGAAAACATTTCAGTCCTGTAGTTTTCATATCTATCTATCTATCTATCTATCATTCTATCCCTCTCCGTCTGTATATATATATATATATATATATATATATATATATATATATATATATATATATATATATAATTTACTCACACTCTCTCTCTCCCGGGCAAAAAAATGGGACAAGCTTTTAATGGTCTTAACAACAAATCATTGGTCAGAAAATGAGCAAGAATGAAATAAATGCACTCCTGAGAGCTCCTGTGCCTCCATTTGCTGGTTTCCTTTTGCTGCATTTTGGGGAAAAGCTAGAAACAGGGAAATTCACTTATATAGTCTTTTTGTATAAAAAGCTAAAATCATGATAATGATTAAAATGTTTGATGTAAAATTCAAACTAACACGTCTGGGTGTACAAAATTTTCCAAAAATATCTTCTGGGATGTAAGATAAGAAAACTTTTACAATTTTTATCACAAGTAAATTTAAAGAATCTTTTATAGAGTCATGTTGCACAGAAATGTTTGAGTTTTATAAGCTGAATTTTATTGAGTGTTTGATTAATATTAATCAACGATTATCTTGTTACAATGGCACCTGTCATGGGGTGGGATATATTAGGCAGCAAGTGAACAGTCAGTTCTCGAAGTTGTTGTGTTGGAAGCAGGAAAAATGGGCAAGCATAAGGATCTGAGTGTCTTTGACAAGGGCCAAATTGTGATGGCTAGATGACTGGGTCAGAGCATCTCCAAAATGGCAGGTCTTGTGGGGTGTTCCCGGTATGCAGTGGTTAGTACCTACCAAAAATGGTCCAAGGAAGGACAACCGGTGAACTAGCGACAGGGTCATGGGCGCCCAAGGCTCACTGATGGGCGTGGGGAGTGAAGGCTAGTCCGTCTGGTCTGATCCCACAGAAGAGCTACTGTAGCACAAATTGCTGAAAAAGTTAATGCTGGCTATGACAGAAAAGTGTCAGAACACACAGTGCATCGCAGTTTGCTCTGTATGGGGCTGTGTAGCTGCAGACCGGTCAAAGTGCCTACAATGGACAGGTGAGCATCAGAACTGGACCACAGAACAATGGAAGAAGGTGGCCTGGTCTGATGAATCACGTTTTCTTTTACATCGTGTGGATGGCCGGGTGCGTCGCTTACCTGGGGAAGAAATGGCACCAGGATGCACTACGGGAAGAAGGCAAGCCAGCTGAGGCAGTGTGATGCTCTGGGCAATGTTCTGCTGGGAAACCTTGGGTTCTGGCATTCATGTGGATGTTACTTTGACACGTACCACCTACCTAAACATTGTTGCAGACCAAGTACACCCCTTCATGGCAACAGTATTCCCTAATGGCAGTGGCCTCTTTCGGCAGGATAATGCGCCCTGCCACACTGTAAAAATTGTTCAGGAATGGTTTGAGGAACATGACAAAGAGTTCAAGGTGTTGACTTTGCCACCAAATTCCCCAGATCTCACTCTGATCGAGCATCTGTAGGATGTGCTGGACAAACAAGTCGGATCCATGGAGGCCCCACCTCACAACTTACAGGACTTAAAGGATCTGCTGTTAATGTCTTGGTGCCAGATACCACAGCACACCTTCAGAGGTCTTGTGGAGTCCATGCCTCGACGGGTCAGAGCTGTTTTGGCGACAGAAGGGGGACCTACACAATTATAGGCAGGTGGTTTTAATGTTATGGCTGATCGGTGTGTATGTATGTATGTGTGTGTACACACACACACACTCTGTATGAGAGAGAGAGAGAGAGAGAAT
>CM040471.1:17554120-17579446 GCA_022758105.1 Pangasianodon gigas | reverse complement strand
ATTGGTTTATCTCATTTAGGTCATAAACACTCTTGCAGTTCTTATGATTAACTTTTAAAGCCAGTAGTTTTCAGTGTAAATGTATTTTGTAGGCTCTCTCCCTCTGTGCTCTGTGCGGCTGCTGGTGCCCCCACTGCGTCTCATGTCCGCCTTCATGTGGCGAGTCGTCCAGCAGCAGAACCTGGAGTATTTTGACAAACTTGAAGAGTACATCCTCCTCATAACAAGGATGGTCCCTGAGATTCTGAGCGAAAGACAGAGGAGTGTGCTCATTATGGGTCTGAGAGCAAAGGTGAGATTCAAGGGGTGCTTCCCAAAACTCTAACTGATGCCTTCTTGATTTCTCTATCCTACCTCTTTCAGCCAGTAACTCAGAAATTGATGAAGAGGAGATGGGCAGCTTCTTGAATGAAGATATACAGGTTGTTCTAAAGCAGAAGTACTTTATTGTTGTAGCACCTGACAAAAACCCAAGATATAAATTCTCCACTTCTACCAAAAAGCTAACTGCAATAAGTGATACAATAATAACCACAAAAAAGGAATGGTCTTAATAAAATAAACATAAATGGGTACAAATAAATTCATTTGCATGAACGTCATTAATATGCCTTGCTTGAAAAAGGGAAAAATGTAGGCTAAAATGTGTAGGCTAAAACATTAACATGTAAGCATGTGATATACATGTGCAATATTGTGTAATGAAACATGCAATGTACATACGTAATATTATTTTAATGATGTAATCATTGTTCTGTATAGACAGATCCATTATACAGTTAATACAGCAGGGAAACAGTCATCAATAAGTCAGTTCTCTAAAGTTTGCTCAGTTCTCTAAAGTCGCTTTAAAATGATGCTTCAGTGAGCAAGAACGTCTGATTCTGTACATATATTTGTTCTCGAATCCTCCTGTCCTCGTTTCCTTTTCTTCTCCGCTTCCTTGGAGGGCGGAACTAAGAAGCGAGGAAGGGAAACAAGGAGGCACTATAAAGAATTGAGAAGCACCAATAGTAAAACTTTCAAATTAATTGTTGGTCTATCATCATTCCATATGGCACTGGGCTGCAAAATATCTTACATGCTTTTTCTCTTTTTTCCCCTCCCTTTTCCCCCACAGATGATACTTGAAATGTGCAAAGATGAGCTACCAACTGATCTAAAGACTGTCAGGGCACGTCTTCACACAATTGAGTCTTTCAGTATGTCTAAGGTGAGATGCTTAACTACTTTAGTTTCACTAGACTGCCTTCCTCTGCAGTTTGTAATACTCCAGTTTTAGCATTTTGGTACTAAGGGTGCCTTAACATTTAGTCCATTTGAATCGAATCTTGGTGCGTTTTCCTCTTTGGGCTGGTTGTTTGCAAACAGTAAATGAACCAAAAGTATTAATTTCACTCTGATTCTAGTAGGTGTGAAAACATCCTTAGATTTTATTCAATTTGTCGTGTGACTGTAGCATAAAAGTTGTTCTGTACAATTAGGGTTTGCTCTTATTGCCCACTTTAAATACATTATAAAGTTCATATGCAGCACAAACAGTAATTAGCATTTAACAAGTAGATCATTCATTCCCACGTTTTTAGAGCACTGGTTCAGAGGTGGAGGTGTTACAGGGCAGATTGTTAAAGCTTGTCCTAAGCCTTCTTGAGGACCCGGTTAAAAAAGAGCATTTCTTTCAGGTAAGAATTTTTCATTTCCTGAAAAATGTTACTGAGGAATGTTAAAGAGGAGATAAAACATAACACATTGTTATCCAGTTATATTCTGAAACCGGTTTATACTTCAGAAGAAAGAATACTAGCAGATGTTACAGCTAATGGCACAAAACAGCCAAGTATTCACGATTAAGTGACATGACACACATTCTCGACAGCAGTGCCAAACAAGGTGGTTTGCACGTTTGCCTCGCACCTCTGGGGTTGGGGGTTCGATTCCTGCCTCTGCCTTGTGTGCATGGAGTTTGCATGTTCTCCCTGTGCTTCGGGGGTTTCCTCCGGGTACTCTGGTTTCCTTCCCCAGTCCAAAGACATGCGCTGATTGGCATTTCCAAATTGTCCATAGTGTGTGAATGTGTGAGAGAGAGTGTGTGTGTGATTGTGCCCTGCGATGGGTTGGCATCCCGTCCACCTTGTTCCCCGTGTCTCCTGGGATAAGCTTAAGGCTCCCCGTGACCCTGTGTAGGATAAGCGGTACAGAAAATGGATAGAAATAGTGGATACTCTATGGAACAAGGAAGAAATGTTATCCTTATGTTCAGAGGAAAGTGAAAAACCTTTACTTCATTTTGTATAAATAGGGTTGTGCTGGCACAGTGTATCACAATACAGCTGCATCTTCAACCTTTCAGCAATTTTTACTGATATCAAGTTTGTTTTAAGGTCTCCAGTGTAAATTAGTGAAAATGTCTATAAAACCAAACTTCAATATGTATAAATAATTACAGTATGTTATTAATTTATAGGAATGCATGAAAGAAATCACTGCTTCATAAAGCACTGCTTAAACACTAGTGGATTTTTGCTGATGTGATGGTTCTGAGCACTCAGATACACACAGGCGTGGCGTAAAACTTTCACTTAACATCCTTAAGTTTTTGTAAATGCTGTGCGGGAGGGACGAGCAACAACATATTGTGATCGATGAGGACACTTCTGTAAGCATTACATAATATTAACCCTTTTTTACATACATAGTAATTTAGTAAGTAATCCTACATTTCTGTTCTCTGGGGCTTAAAATCCACTCAAATAAATAGACTGAAATCACAATTATTGATCACAACTATTTACCAGTTTCGGAAGCAAATACATTTATTGTACTTTATCATTTTAAATTGATAGAAAACAGTCATTTCCTTCGGTATACTTTGTAAACCCTGTATCCCTTCACGTGGATAGATATGTCTGCGACTCAAAACAAGATTGCTCCTTAGTCACATTAACTGTGTTCATATTTTAAATGCTATGAACTAATAAATATATTAATAAGGGCAGCAAATTCAACAAACATCTAATATGTAATGGTAGCTAATTAGTTAACTTTAGCTAAGCTTACTAATATTGCATTCATTTGTGTGTGATTAACTGAAAAAGACAGTTTAAATACTATTCATTGTGCATTTCTGTACTCAAACTAGCATTTTATTTGCCAAGAAGTACACTGATGTGAGAAAAGTCAAATCAACCAAAACCAGAAAGTGACTGCAAATTAATTTTGAATTTTAGAGACCATTATGCTGACACGCTTTGTGTCATGTTATGTCCCTATTCCTCCAGGAGGTGTTCCCGCGTGAGTATGGTCCTGAATTTGACAAAGCACTGCAGGTCCTAGTTGGCCATTTTCTCTCCAGACTGGAACAGCTCCTGCCAGTGCCCAACTTCAAACAGGTATTCTGTAATAACTCTTAAGTAAAGTGATTATTTTTGTTGCTTGGATGAGTTCTGCTCCTTTTCTGATTAAATAAGCTCACCCTTCTGCATCATTAGAAAGTGTTCGGCATTTTCGTGGCACAAACATCTTGGAAAGTTGAATTCTTTCTTTCTTTCTTTATTTATTTTTTATATGTGTGGCAGCCTGAAAAAAACTTTCACAATTTCAGCTTTTTAAATTTTATAATATAATTCAACATTTTATACTATATATAGTTCTGAAAACTACAAAAGTTGGACTGCACACGCGATAGGGTTGGTCTGAGGAATCATTTGAGCTGGGTTTTGGATTTGTTGCTTTACTGCGTCATACCTAATTTGCATAGAATTTAAAAAATATATATAAATTTTAAATATAAATATAAATTGTTGCTTTGTATATAGTTCTGAGAACTACAGACTTTCCTGAACTGAAATCTGTTTATTTGCATGTATCTCAATCAGAAGTAAAGTCTGGTTACCCCTAAAAATGAAAAAGGAAAAAGAATTTTCATGTAGTATTTAATTTAACATGTAGTAAATAAAATATAAAAAATAATAAATATGACATGAAAACTATGTGTACCTGTATTAGAGATGGACCAGTTGGTGTTCTGTGAGGATGAAACCGATTTGCCAGTTTGCGTTATTGTGGAAAAACTGCCAGACTGATGATGTTTCACTTAAGCACATTTTTTACCCTTCAGTGCACATACTGATGTTTGGCTCACATGTTTTGCGTCATGGGCCAGATTAAAGAAATATTCGCTGACCACATATTACGGACAAAAGTTGATTCCCATCTACAGCAGAATGATCCAGAATATTCATAGCCTACTGCCATTTTGTAGCTGTGTTTCTTATTACACTGGCTCCGTATTAAGTAATTTTTGTGGAAGTTAATAAAAACATTTCTGCATCATTTTGGTCAAATATTGTTATGTTTCCTAAAGTTTAGGTGTCAGTGTGTGCTATTTTGGTCACAACCTGATGTTTTGTGAATTTAGTTTTCCAGAATTCAGCCACAGTTACTGACATTTACAGTCCCCTCCGAAAGTATTGGAACGGCAAGGCCAATTCTATTGTTTTCACTATACATTGAAGACATTTGTATTTGAGATCAAAAGATGAATAAGACGATAGATCAGAATTTCAGCTTTCATTTCCTGATATTTACATCTAGATGTGTTCAACAACTTAGAACATGGCACCTTTGGTGGCAGACCACTCAATTTTTAGATGAGCAAAAGTATAGGAACAGGTAACAGTCTTAAAGTAAGTAACACTTAATATTTGGTTGCATATCCTTTGCTTGCAATAACTGCATCAAGCCAGTGACCCACTGACATCACCAAACTGTTGCATTTTTCTTTTGTGATGCTTTTCCAGGTTTGTACCACAGCTTCTTTCAGTTGTTGTTTGTTTCTGGGGTTTTTCCCTTCAGTCTCCTCTTCAGGAGATGAAATGCTGCTCAGTTGGGTTAAGGTCTGGTGATTGACTTGGCCAGTCTAAAACCTTCCACTTTTTTCCCTGACTGAAGTCCTTTCTTGTGTTGGCAGTGTGTTTTGGGTCATTGTCTTACTGTATGAAGTTCCTTCCAATTAGATTGGATGCATTTCTCTGTAAATTGGCAGACAGAATGTTTCTGTAGACTTCTGAACTCATTCTGCTGCTACCATTATGAGTTACATCATCAATAAAGATTAGTGAGTCCGTTCCAGAAGCAGCCATGCAAGCCCAAGCCATGACACTACCTCCACCATGCTTGACCTATAAGCTTGTATGTTTTGGATCATGAGCAGATCCTTTCTATCTCCACACTTTGGCCTTTCCATCACTTTGGTAGAGGTTAACCTTTGTTCCAGATCTTTTCTGGATCATCTCTGTATTTCTTTGTGAACTCATATTGATCTTTTGATCTAAAACCCAAATGTCTTCCATGTATAGCGAAAACAATAGAATTAGCCTTGCTATTCCAATACTTTCGGAGGGCACTGTGCATGATGTTAATTCTCTGATTGATCAGACTTTTGTAAAAGAAAATGTTATTTATAAGGCTAATATTTCTGAATTTTTTTTGGTTTTCAGGCTGCCCAATGGCTAGATACTGAACCCACAGGCTGGGAAGAGTTAGTACAGATGAACTGTGATCCCACCCACTTGCTTCCTCTGCTACAAAGTGACTATCATGGAAACTTGGATAGAAATGGTAAGGTGTTCTTGAAAGCAGGGGCAAGGCTACAATTCAGGGGAAAGTCTTTAAAAATGAGCATACTAATTTTAAGAATTCTGATTTGCTTCCCGTCTGACTGTATGTTCAGACTACCAAGTGACAAGTCACTCATTTTGCTTGTAGTTTGTCTCTTGTAGGTGTGTAGCATCCAGTACTGGTGTTGCTTGTTGGTGTGCACTGTGCATAAGAAGCAGTAATAGTCAAAATGTAAATGCTGTAAAGCTAACTAACTAAACACAAACAAAATAATGCATGAAAATTAGTTGTTGGATTAACATGTTAGGTGTTGCACTAGCTTTGTTGGAAGAACTCTTAGTGTTAAGTACAGTTAAAATTTAATGCTTGAATGTAATAGTTTCTCTGCTCGACACGTTTTATTGTCAGGACTCCCACCTATCGTGGAGGAAAGAATCATCTCATCTTTGTCTCTCGCTTCTTTGACCGATGATGTCGTCCCAATTGAGAGCAAGTCTGATGATCAATCCGTCAGCATGGACAGTTCCTCCCAGACAGACCAGGATGTGATGCAGGACAGTAAGACGGATGTTTTATCCCACGTCATCGTCACTTCAGAACAACCAGTATGGCATAGCGAGACTGCATTGGAAGAGCTGGAATCACTTACATATAACAGACAAGAAGAAGGAGATTTAAATGAGAGAGGTCTTAATGAAACCAGAGAGGAGACGACGAAAACCTCTCAAACGGAAAGTGAGGATGAAACATCAACAGACGTCGAAAGGTCTGAGCCAAGTGCAGTGATCGCTGATCTAGGAAACGATGGTGGAGGAGCTGCTGAGGAATTATCCACTGGATCTGAGGGCAACAGTCGACAGATGCTTAAAGTAATTGTTCCAAAGCATCTGTTACCAGCCATTAAACAGATCACCCTGCCGTCTGTTTTACTCTCACGCTGTACGAGCACTGAACCAGTTCCGCTTAAGTGAGTGCATTTTAAGCTTTGCTTTTATGTGCATGAACATTAATCTGAGACATCTTTTCATTCTACGAATATAAATAATGCAATTGACATGTTTCTTGACAGAGTTGTTCCTGTTTCAGATGCATCGTCCTCCCTGAATTCAAGTGTTTCAGGTATTTAACATGTAGCACAGATGCAGTTACCAGGGGTAGCAATTTTGTGACCTCTCTTAGTACTTGGGGGAGGAACTGAAAACTCGTTTACTTTAAGTTCACTTATAATGGATGGCTTTGTTAATCTCAGTCAATAAGTGTTTTAAAATATGCAACTATACTGTATAATGCAAATTCAAACCTACAGTTAGACCTTAACAGTAAATGTCTTTGGATGGAGACCTTGCGGTTCCCTGAATTTTTATGGTATTTATTAGGTGGAAACTGAGGGGCTTCAGGGGTAGACAAATCATAATCTCATTAGCTAGCATATCAGGCAAGCAAAAACATACTGTCATAATGTATGGTGAGCTAGTTAGCTAGTTAATTAATTAATACAGACTAAGAGTACAGTTAGACGGCTTTGTGTTGCAGTTTATTTTACTCAGTTTTGTCAATGCAAGTGTGTTAAGCTTCAGCATGCATACCAAATGAAAAATTATGTTTTGCAAAAGTCACTAAGTAGTAGAGTTTTTAAATTCTTTTTCTGGTTGTTGAGTGCACTTTGTCTGCCTGGGAGCTATGATTAAAATAATAATCATAAAAATAATTAAAAAACACCCTAAAACTAAGAGCCCAAACACAAAGGACACATTATACAGATTTACAGCTTAATTTATAAACACTTTTGACTGAAGAATCCATGAAAGCATTTTACAAAAGTCGACATAATGTGTTCGACATAAATGTTTATTGGCATATTCTGTTAGGCTTCCGTTTTAATTGCGTTTAAAGTAAAGAGGTTCTTGTCTGTGGTCATCACAAATGCTCCAGATGTAATGGGTAGAGAACAGGTTGAAAAACCTTGCATATTTATTTAAATCATGATTTTTTTTTCTCCACCTTTTACCTTCTCCTCTAGAAAATACCAGAACCGTGCAGAGGAGGCAGGCGAGAGCACACAAGGAACAGTGTGCTAGTACAGGCAGCTACAAATGTGTGCCCTGTAAAATGAGCTTTAAAACACATTTCCAGGCTTCTGTGCACCAGCGTAAAAGGCACAGGAAGTTAATTTATTCCTGCCCCAGCTGTGAAAAGAGTTTTGAGTCTATGAAGGCTTGGACGAGACACCGCACAGAACACAAAGAAGAAAAGCCACAGCGGTGTACTGACTGCGGCGAAGAATGTGCGAGCCTGCAAGCTCTAGTGGCCCATTCCAAAACCCATAACCACGTGGTGAGCGAGAGCTTGCCAGCTTCTGAGAAAGCGGCGCCCCCTCCGAAACCAGCGCCAGGAGAGTGCAAATTTTGTGGCGAGACGTTTACTCCAATAGAGCTGAGAAACCACTTAAAAACCCATCCAGAGTTCCGACCTCACCAGTGTGACCACTGTGGGAGGTGTTTCGCTAACCTGAGCAACTTGTTAGCTCACATTTCGAATCACACAGGAGAAAAGCCTCACGTGTGCTTAAACTGCGGCAAGAAGTTCTTCAGCAAGTCGCAGCTCAAGTCCCACATGAAGTCTCATTCGAAAGAGCGGCCATACTGCTGCTCTTACTGCGGGAAGTGCTTCCACACTGCTGGGAACCTTAACATCCACACAAGGATACACACCGGAGAGAAGCCTTACACGTGCATAGAGTGTGGGAAGGCCTTCAGCTCGGCCGGCCGTCTGCAGGTTCACCGCCGCTGCCACACTGGAGAGAAACCTTATCAATGCGATGTGTGTGGAAGAGGATTCATCGTGTCAAGTCATCGCACGATACACATGAGGTCACACACAGGGGTGCGACCTTTCACGTGCGAAATCTGCGGCAAGACCTTTTCGAGGCGGAACTGCTGGAGCGAACATATGTACAGTCACACAGACTCGAAACCGTTTCCCTGCCCCGTCTGCTCAAAGAGCTTTATTCGCCGTAGCCATTTGAAGAGACACATGCAGAGCCACAGTGCTGACCAAAGCAATGCTGTTTAGTAGGATGAGTAAAAGTCTACAAAATGCTGTATATTTAATAGCTGTTAAGCCTGTAGGCTTCAGATTTTTTGTGGAATTTTTAACATGAACATGATAAAAACTGCTTTATAGCAATAAATCCTGCTTCTTCTTTAGAATGGCCTTGCCTCGCACCTGTGTTATTTTGGGTAGAGGAAAATTAATGGTGTTTACCTGCATCAAGCTCTTCGAAGTGATAGTGCAGGTCCCAGTGGGATGTCCAGTCTTTTAAACCCCTATAGAATCAGGAATTCTGCATATATTTGCAGAATATATTGCTTTATATATTCTGCCAATCCTGTCAACAGCAGCAATCTTGTCAAATAATCCTACAGGTTTTCTATGGGATCAAAATCCATTCAAAGTGTTCCATCACGGTCCATCATGTTGTCAGACAAGTCACACACAGATTTGGCCATAAGCACCCTACAGTTATTATCCTTGAACGTCAGAGTGTAAGGGTTGTTTTCTCCAATATTATACTAAATGTTATGCTAAGCCGGGTTTACACTGTGCAGTTTTTGTCCTGATTTAGCTGTTGCAGACTAAAAACTGCACATCATAAAAGAATTCTTTTGGCCATCGGTGGTTGGAGGAGGACAGCATAGGAGAACATGAAACTCGCAGAACAGCTACAAATACGGTAGTGGCAATTGTGCCCAAGACAGATTGATGATGTAAGCTTAACATAGTCTTTAATCGCATGTCTATTATAGCAGATCCTCATCATATAATCACACCTGGAGAACTTGCATTGCACAGTCTTTTATAAAATTCAGCCAAGATTTTATGGGAACCATCTCATACAGAAAAGTAATGATCATCAGACTGCTAAAATTGCAGTATAAAACAGGCTTTAAAGGAAAAATCCATGTTCAATGAGTTGCATTTTAACCCTTATAAATAACATGTGATCTTGAGTGGTGGTCAAGATTTGTTTTTCACTGGCATGTTGATCTGTTTTCAACATTTGGTTCATGGTTTCTTACATTACCCACAATGCTGTTTGACTCCTTGCTGACGGTGGTGCCGGATTTATGCTGTGCAACTTGAAATTCCTACTCATCATCTTGGGATATTCTTCTCAACTACTTCCCCGTTTACGGAGTGACGTCAAATTAAATGGCTGTGCACAGCATCAGAAGTAAACAAAGTAGCACTTCTTGTATGTAAAAGTATTTGCTTTAGATCAGTCAACATAAAGACATTCACTTGTTAAGCCTAAAACATCACTCACCATGGTTAGCTGGCTAGCTTCACTAACAAAAGATGAACATGGAAGCGCCCACGTATTTTTCCGATTCGTATGTCGACTTTGCTGTGGTCAAAAATGATGTCATTCCTACCTAAAAATTCCCACTTATGAGGCAAGTCTAATGCAGCATTAGCCCTCACTTCATCTCTACCTAAAGACAGCGATGCAGCAGTGCTTTAGTCCTTTAGTTTGTCCACCTCCCTCACCTCCTCATCTGCACACTCTCCACAAACAGGTCAACTTCCAAAGCATGACCGTTAACACCATCATGCTTGTCATCTCATAGATCACTAACTAGTTGTGTCGAGTCTCTGCTGTAACTCTGCGTAACTGAATCAGATAACTTCACTGCGTTCTGGAACTTCGAGTCCAACGTGTGCCGTCTCCGCTACTTTTAAACTGGATTTCTCATTAATGAGTTGAATGGCACTGGAAAAATGGTGAGTAAGAAAAAAAAAACAGCTGCTACTCTTTTGTTTTTAGGATCTAACAGCAAAATCTTTATTCTTTATGTTTGAGCTCGTTGAATACTCTTCTCCTAATAAACATCATTGTAACTGAGCTAGAAACGTCCCCCTCTGTGACATCAGTGCGGCGCACAACTGCTAACTTCTCATGAGAATAACAAAAATACAGCACCAACCAACAAATTAGCACCAGATCACTAAACACATCAAAATATTTTGCATTCAAATATTTCTACAATGGATTTGAAATGAAGCAATCAAGCTTTAATTCAAGGGGTTTAACAGAAATATTGCATTAACCGTTTAGGAATTACAGCCATTTTTTTACAGAGTCCCTCCATTTTCACAGGCTCAAAAGTAATTGGACAAACTAACAATCATAAATATTAGGATTATTTTTAACACTTGGATGCAAATCCTTTGCAGTCAGTGACTGCCTGAAGGCTGGAACCCATGGACATCATCAAATGCTGAGTTTCCTCCCTTGAGATGCTTTGCCAGGCCTTTAGCCTTCAGGTGCTGCTTGTTTGTGGGTCTTTCTGCCTTCAGTTTTGTCTTCAGTAAGTGAAAAGCAGCTCAATTGGGTTGAGGTCATCGGACATTTAAGAACATTTAATTTCTTTGCCTTAAGAAGCTCTTGGGTTGGTTTTGCAGCATTTGGCAGAATCTGAGCAGAAAGTATAGCTCTATACAATTCATCTTGCTACTTCTATCAGCGGTCACATCATCAATAAACATGAGTGACCCAGTTCTATTGGCAGCTATACATGCCCATACCATAACACTGCCTCCACCATGTTTGACAGATGATGTAGTATGCTTTGGATCGTGAGCCCTTCCTTTCCTTCTCCATACTCTTGTCATCATTCTGCTGCTAAGTTAATCTTGCATCAGAACTGGTCAGGCTTTTTTTTTTTTTTTTTTTTTTTTTTTTTTTTTTTTTTTTTTTTTTTTTTTTTTTTTTTTTTTTTTTTTTTTTTTTTTTTTTTTTTAGAGTTTTTTTTTTTTTAAAGCAAAGTCTAATCTGGCCTTTCTGTTCTTGAGTGTTACCAGCGGTTTGCATCTTGAGGTAAACCATCTGTATTTACATTCATGAATGCATCTCTTGATTGTAGACTTTGACAATGACACACCTACCTCCTCCAGAGTGTTCTTTACTTGGCTAGATGTTGTGAAGGGGTTTTTCATCACAAAGGAAAGAATTCTGCGATCATCCACATTAGTTGTCTTCCGTGGTCTTCCAGGACTTTTCGTGTTGCTGAGCTCGCCAGTGCATTCCTTCTTTTTAAGAATGTACCAAATTGTTGATTTGGCCACTCCTAAAGTTTCTGCTCTCTCTGATAGGTCTGTTTTGTATTTTCATCCTAATGATGGCCTCCTTCACTTGCATCGTCACTTCTTCGGACTGCATATTAAGAATTCCCATGAACAGCTACCAAATGCAAATTCAATGCTTAGAATCAACTCCAGACGTTTTATCGCCTTAATTTGTCATGAAATAACGAGGAAACAGGGAACACATGGCCATGAAACTGCTTATCAGTCAACTGTCCAAGTACTTTTGAGCCCGTGAAAATGGAGGGACTCTGTGTAAAAAAAAAAAAAAAAAAAAAAAAAAAAAAAAAAAAAAAAAAAAAAAAAAAAAAAAAAAAAAAAAAAGGCTGTAATTCCTAAACGGTTAATGCAATATTTCTGTTAAACCCCTTGAATTAAAGTTGAAAGTCTACACTTAAATCACATCTTGATTGCTTTATTTCAAATCCATTGTGGTGGAATACAGAGGCAAAATTACAAAAACTGTGTCACTGTCCAAATACTTATGGACCTGACTGTATATACTGTTATATACAGTTATAAAGTAAACAATGTAGCTAAGTAATGGTTAAAAATGAGGATGTCTTTTTTTTCCCCATGATTCATATTTTAAGTGGTTTATCTATCAACAAAATATTGTCACAGATGAGTAGAAAAATAAATACATATGTTTACTGTGTAAACACATCAGTATGTATTAGCATGGGGGTGAAAAGAGCGGCGTCTGTTGACTAGTGACGTCACTTCCGGACACCTTTCGTTCCTCAACAGCTGGGACGAACAACATCGCACAGAGAAATACAGGTAACCTTGCGTTTATATTCCTGTGTGTTACCTACTCATTAAACAGGGCGTGGGTAATGAGGGCATGGCCGTCCTGTGAGGACAGACTAAACAGAAAGATAGACGAATTAGACAGCACTTTATAAATCATATGACTAGCAGAGTAGGAAGCTACATCCGCTAGCCGAGCTATGCTAATTGCCCTTTCAGTCGGCTTGTTGGTAAGCAGACGTATTCCTATAAATCCCGCCTCCTGCGCTATGATTGGCTGGGAGTACTCATGCAGCTTAGTTACGATTGGCTAATAGGCGACACACGTGAGTGAGTATTAACGGCTAGCCAATCGTAATCAAGGAGGCGGGAGTTATTGGAATACGGGGGGGCGGGGATATCGCCTTTTTAGCTAGATAGCTATCTAGTTAAATAGTACTTTTTAAAATAAAATTATTTTAGGTTATTAATAATAGTAATAATAGCGCGTCTCAAAAAGTGCCTCAAACAACTCGGCAGTGCAGAAAACAAACAAACTTGCTGTTTCACACAAGAATTGCTGTCTAACGTCTAACCTAACGGCTCTCTAAGGGTGTGTGTGTGTGTGTTTATATATATAACAGCCATAACATTAAAACCATTGAGAGGTGAAGTGAATAACATTGATTATCTCGTTACAATGGCACTTGTCAAGGGGTGGGATATATTAGGCAGCAAGTGAACAGTCAGTTCTCGAAGTTGATGTGTTGGAAGCAGGAAAAATGGGCAAGCATAAAGATCTGAGCGACTTTAACAAGGGCCAAGTTGTGATGGCTAGATGACTGGGTCAGAGCATCTCTAAAACAGCAGGTCTTGTGGGGTGTTCCCGGTATGCAGTGGTTAGTACCTACCAAAAGTAGTCCAAGGAAGGACAACCGGTGAACTAGCGACAGGGTCATGGGCGCCCAAGGCTCACTGATGCGCGTGGGGAGTGAAGGCTAGTCCGTCTGGTCCAATCCCACTGAAGAGCTACTGTAGCACAAATTGCTGAAAAAGTTAATGCTGGCTATGATAGAAAAGTGTCAGAACACACAGTGCATCGTATGGGGCTGTGTAGCCACAGACCAGTCAGAGTCCTGGTCCTACAATGGGCATGTGAGCATCAGAACTGGACCATGGAGCAATGGAAGAAGGTGGCCTGGTCTGATGAATCACATTTTCTTTTACATCATGTGGACAGCCGGGTGTGTGTTGCTTACCTGGGGAAGAGATTGCACCAGGATGCACTACGGGAAGAAGGCAAGCCGGCAGAGGCAGTGTGATGCTCTGGGCAATGTTCTGCTGGGAAACCTTGGGTTCTGGCATTCATGTGGATTACTTTGACACGTACCACCTACCTAAACATTGTTGCAGACCAAGTACACCCCTTCATGGCAACAGTATTCCCTAATGGCAGTGGCCTCTTTCAGCAGGATAATGCGCCCTGCCACACTGCAAAAATTGATTTGAGGAACATGACAAAGAGTTCAAGGTGTTGACTTTGCCACCAAATTCTCCAGATCTCAATCCGATCGAGCATCTGTGGGATGTGCTGGACAAACAAGTCCGATCTATGGAGGCCCCACCTTACAACTTACAGGACTTAAAGGATCTTCTGCTGATGTCTTGGTGCCAGATACCACAGCACACCTTCAGAGGTCTTGTGGACTCCATACCTCAGAGCTGTTTTGGTGACAGAAGGGGGATCTAAACAATATTAGGCAGGTGGTTTTAATGTTAAGGCTGACCTGTGTGTAAAATATACACATACATGCACACAATGTTTCAGAGCTCCTGTGGTATGACCAATAAAGTTGAGACCTGTATTATGAATGCTGTGTGTCTGTAGCTCCAGATGATCCATTGCTGGAGATCCAGAGTGAGCCGTGCTCCTTCCCTCTACTGAACACTTCCTTTCCCTCTTGCTCCTCCTCTTCCTCCTCTACATCCAGCAGTGATGCTTCCCTGCTGCACCTTCCTCTCACGCTACACCCACCATCACCTGGTCACCTTCCTCCTCACCTTCTTTAGGTAGGCTGAATGCTCTCCATTGCTTTGTTACTGAATCATGCAGCTCGATAACATCTTTAGGTATAACTAGTAGTAGATAGTTGTCGCAACAACTTCTAAGTAAGTTGAACATTCAAAATACACTGGATCTTGAAATTTTTCATAAAACCAAATCACCATTCAGGAATGTATTAACACTGTATCACATATTTAAACTTTAATGAATCATTAATAAAAATACCTGTCCAAACACGGACCAGAAGCTGGAAAGACATATGATTAAAAAGCAAGAAGTAACTGGTTTTAAATGCATGTTAAACTTTAGTGCAAAACTAGACGTAACTTCAGGTTTGATCCAGTTTGTATTTTGGTAGTATGAGTTTTTTTCTTTTTTGATTTGAAGCTAAAGTTTACAGAATGTTTTGCTTTCTGTTTTTGTCCTTTTGCTGAAGATTAAAAGGACGGTTCAGTGAAAAGTCAATTTTCCTCAGTATGAATAAACATCAGCTTCTTCATTTCTGAGTCACGTAAAAAAGTCCAGACATTTCTGCTGTTCTTTTTTGTTGACTTTCATGTTTTAAATTACACGCCTCGAACGTTGTCAGAGTGTCATAGGGTAAACTCAGCGTCTTTCCAGGTACTGGCTTCTGTCCATACATGAGTCTTCTGATGTTATGTTATGTCAATATGTTAGTGTGATTAACATGTTGGATTTGTTCAAACAGAATTTCTGTTATGTAAACTCATGGAACCTCTCTCACACAGCTATGTGTTGCTCCACGCCTCACGTAAGACTTTCAGCAATGTGAAAGTGAGCATCTCTGCACAGTGGACCCCTTCAGTGCAGAATGGCAGCGCTCCTGCTTTTTCCCCTGGAGAGGTAGGCACACACTGTGGCTTTATATCTCAGCAAGTGGCTATTAAAGAACTATGACCAAACCCTCTTGAACACATTTTAGAGAATATAACATACAAATATAAATATATAGAATGTGCTAACATCAATTTTGGTAATATAAGAAAACTGACAAGGCTTTCACATATAAAGAAAAATTATATACAAGCACATACAGAAAATTAGGAGTTTTACAGACACTGATTCCTGAATTCTAGTTCATGAAATCAGAAAACACTAATAAATTTTATTTTAGCACAGCTGTGAAAAAACTTCAGTCATCCTCATGGTGCCTTAATTGACCTTGTTGTTGACCTTGTTGACTTGTGGATATGTCTAGGCAATAAATAAAACAACCTTCACAAGAACGAGATAATAAATATAAAACAAGTTAGTGTCCTTTAATTTAGTTGAACCACAGTTAGCTGGCTAGTTTCATGCAGCAGGCTGGAACAACAAACCAAAAACATTACAAAACTGGCAGAAACATGGGAGAATTCTTTTTTTCTTTTCTTTCTTTCTTTTCTTTTTTCTCAGTGTGAAAACTGAGTGAATGCAGTAAAAACAGAGCAGAATCAAAAGGGTTGATAATTGTGGCCTTGACATGCAGTTCACAAGTATATGCTGTAAATATACAGGACATGCAGCAGTCACACACAGTCAAAGTAAATTGTGTGATGCAGTGTTTTTTTTTTTTTTTTTGTGCCCTGGTCTTCTGTGAATGCCAACAGACGTGGGAAGAGAATCGGCTGTTTGCAGATGCTGAGGAGGCCACGCTGTTTCTGGGTGCCCTGGACACCATATTTCTCTTCTCTTACGCCGTGGTGAGTGACACTGAATGAGTGAATTTGGAGGACGTTGGGTTTAAATGTTGTCTTTAAACTCACAAGGTCAGTGAAAGCTTTGATTTTTTTACATAAAGTGTACAAAAACAGTTCCAAAGAAAGTGCAGGATAGGGCTGCACAGTTAATAGCATTTTGCTCCCTCAAGTCAGTAAGGAATTAAACATGACAAAGTGTGCTGTTATTGGAAAATAATCAGTGATGAGGTCGATTGGTTTCCAATAACAGCAAGTCTTAAGTGTTTTATTCCTTTGGTAGAAAAGCAATTTGATAACAATTTATTAAAGAATGATACTTTATACGTTTTATTGATTTATAGTTACATTTAATGTTGTGGAATGTTAGTAAGTTTATCACTTGTTATGAACAGCAATAAACAGTTGTTCAGGCACCAGCTTCTCCTTTTTAGTCTCTCTTGAAGACAAAAAAATGCGGCTTCTCACGAAGTTCTCCATCCTGAAGCCTTTCCTGTGTCAGTAGACTTAGTTGCAGCTTTACCTCTGACTGCTGCTAAGCACTCACACTGGTGTCTCCTTCTAAAAACAATGCTAAATGAACATCTCTTTACAAAAAACTTCACCATGTGAACAATTACACATGCTTTTTTAATTTGTTTCTATGGAGCATTCATGTTATTACTGTAGAAATGTATCAGAACAAGTCTATTAATATTAAACCTATCAAAGCTGCTGTAATCAGCGTCCTCTGACCAATCAGAGTTGACAATTCAGCTGTGCTGTGGTATAAATAAACCTTCATGATTCATTTATTGTGACAGAGATTTCTACCTCTGACTGTACGTAGGCTTATAATATACAGTGTAAAAGAAAGGTCTGTTAATTGTGTTGATCAGTTGCATTAAACATATTTTGTTCTTAAATTGAATGAATAATAATGATTTGAACGAGTACAAAAATACAATATTCAGTTGTATTGTGCAGCTCTATGTATGATACATATTTTAGGAGAGTAGTTATTATAGATACAAGTCCCTCACTTACTGCTACTTGGATACAACATTCCAGCCAACACAATAATGCCGCCAGTGTAGTGTGTTCTGTTGTGGAGTTCTCAGCCAGCACTCTCCATGCTCTCTGACAGTCATAAACAAACACAAATTATGCCCCAGTTGTTGCATTGCATGAATTCCTGTAATGCATGGACACACACTCATACACAGCAACACACTAACGTAACAGATACAGAAGCATGCCGGTTCAGTACTATTCGCAAATTCACTTTAATCATGCTGTTAATCTAGGCATTGTTGTTGTGCAATTAAAAAATGTATATAGCTGCTAAAAGTGTTTGGTGCTAAAATTTCATGTTGTCATTTTCCTCTAACAGGGTTTGTATATTAGTGGCATCGTAGGTGACCGTCTGGACCTTCGTTACGTTCTGTCCTTTGGGCTGTGTGGCTCAGCTGTGGTGGTACGATAATGTATTCTTGTAAATTATTAATAGAAAGCCATTATGAAGTCCAAGGTTAATGAAATGAAAGATTATAAAAGTTTATAAAAGGTATAAAAGATTATAAAATACAGATATGGATCTCTCTTTGTCTCTCTCTCCCTCTCTTTCTCTCTCTCTCTCTCTCTCTCTCTCTCTCATGCTCTGTGTGTGTGTTTTTTTCTCTCTATAGGAGTTTGTTTTTGGCACTCTGACAGAATGGCTGCATTTTTATAACGTGTATTTCTACTGCTGTCTGTGGGTGCTAAATGGCCTGTTGCAGTCTGCAGTATGGCCCTGTGTGGTGGCCGTCATGGGCAACTGGTTTGGCAAATCTGGGTGTGTGTCAGTGTAACATTTTTTCTTTATCGCTACTTTATATAGAGAGTTTACATAAACATGTCAGGTTCTAGGCAAAAGGACAAGCTTTAAAGTTACAGTTAACCCTCTGAAATCACAATTTTTACTTGTGATAACAAAATGTTCAATTAATATATAATTTAAAATTATACTGTAACATTCTTTATCAATATATGTTAAAGTCCCTTGTTCATGACCTCTGCAACACTTATTGTTCTGCAGACTAAAAGACTATTTATTCTGAATGTGGTGTGACTGAACATCACAAAAAAAGTGTAAAATATACAATATGTGCAGTTTTTCACATTACAGCCCTTTACATCAAAGCCTTATCTGCTTTATCACCATCAAAAAAACACAAATGTTGGCACAGAATGAAAAACAAGAAATAGCAAACAACAAATTACAATACCATGTGATTTCCCATTAAATCAATGAGTGCTGAGCTGGAAAAAAAAAATCCCTGACACACAGTTTCCTCTAGGTGTTACCATAAAACCATTCGTCTGACAAAAGTTTTCTGAAACAAAAGTTGACACAACTTCTCAGATACTGTGCTGATCACATGACATCACATAAACTGTGAATTGCATGAATAATTGTCTATAAATAGACAAGAATTACAGCATTCAACCCCCTTGAACTTTTCCAGATTTTATAGTGATACACTCTGGAATTGAAAAGGGGGATTGAATACTTATGCAAGATACTGTAAGTTGATGGATTATTGCAGTATAGAACTGTCTGTTTCAGTGTACAGATATTCCGAAAAATACACATATTTATAAAAAAAAAATGAATTGCACGAAATTGTATTTAGTGAGAATAGCCCTTAATTCTAAGCATGTGTTAACAACTTTGGGAAATAATTAGTTTACCACAGCATGCTTTACAACATGTTTTTTGTTGTTGCTGGTGATAGCGGTAACTTCAGAGTGCCGTGCCTGGCCTTGTCTGTCTGGATTCTGATCATGAGTATTCCTTTAATAACATTCTCTCTCTGTTCCCTGACCTTGGGCATTAACTTTGCTTCTAGAGACGCTCAAAATAAAGACGATCTGTCCTGCATTCTCCTAATTGTTAGTGATAAAAAGAATAATACGTTTAAAGTGTAACTTATTCATAGCAACACAATTTTGCTTATATTGTACTGAATTTCATTGAAATATCTTACTTAGATAAATCTGATGGATCTTTCATTTTAGTGTCTAACATGTTTGTCTTTGTCTTTGTGTGTGGCTGTCTTTTAGCCGAGGCTTTGTGTTCGGCTTGTGGAGTGCGTGTGCATCAGTGGGAAATATTCTAGGAGCGTTCCTGGCCTCCAGTGTTCTGAAGTATGGCTATGAGGTTAGTGAACTTTGGCACATTCATCATTCTCTGTCTTCTGTGTCCTTATATATACAATATATGTATACACCATCCACTTTAGTTAGGCCTGTACACCTGCACATTCATGCAATTATCCAATCAGACAATTATGAAGCAGCAGCGTAATGCATAAAATCATGCACATACAGGCCAAGAGTGTCAGTTTATGTTCACATCAAACATCAGAATGGGGAAAAATTGGGGGAAATTTCTCACCCAACAGTCTCTAGATTTTACACAGAATGGTTCAAAGAAAAAACAAACATCCAGTGAGTGGGAGTGGAAAAGTGGAAAAGCCTTGTTAATGATGATAGTCAGACTGGTTCACATTGACAGGAAGGCAGAAGACCACTCCTGTCGGCCAAGAACAGGAATCTGAGGCTACAGTGGTGGGCACTGGCTCACCGAAACTGGACAGCTGAAGATTGGAAAAAGACCAGGAAATGTTTTGTCTTTAGCTGTCTAGTTTCTGCATGATTTTATGCATTGCACTGATGCCACATGATTGTCTGATTGGATAACTGCAAGAGTGAACAGGGGTATAGGTGCTCCAATTAAAGTGGCTGGTGAGTGTATATGTAAGTCATACCCTCCAGAATGATGACTGTTACTTTAGCTACAAGTCTACAGTTGTTGCAGGAAATTACTTGTGAAACAGAAAGAAATAAAAATGTGTGTGTTTGTTCTCAGTACGCTTTCCTGGTGACATCAGTGGTGCAGTTTGCAGGTGGAGTAGTCGTGTTTTTCGGTCTGCTCACCTCCCCAAAGGAAGTGGGTGAGTTTCAGAAAGAGGCTGCGTCTTTTTCCACTTTCTGTCCACATACCTTTAAGAAATCCTGTACACATACCTATGAGAAGTCCTGTACAACGTTTATAAGAATTAAACTATGTTTCATTATACTGCTATTTGCTCATTGCATATTAAAATGTTTACTTTGGGATTCCAGTGGTAGCATGTGAAACTGTTGACAGGTTTGTTAAGAATACATCACCACTTAAGACATTTCCTATTTCTAATTGGATGCTAGCTTTTATTTCTGCTATCGAGTACAGGAAACTTTTACCAATAACTCATTTGTTGAATTAGGAAAGATTATATTTATCCAAAGTGAAGGGAAACCAACTTCCAGTACAATTTTAGCTTAGTCTGCATCTAAATCTTTAGATTGATTAAAAAATTATTGGCTCAAAATGTGGGGGGAAAAAGTATTTGTTTTCAGTTTCTGATTTAAAAAAAATGATTTGAATAATTTAAAGAGACATGGAGATTAATACCTTAAAGCGAGAGTTCAGTCAAGAATTACTTTCACACTGTTTTAACCTTACCTCAAATGTAGTCGATCAGCCAAGACAAAAAAAGCCGTTTTTGATTATTTAGGCATGCAGTTTGCACAATTATAACCCTGTATACTTCCCATACTTGTTGGCTACATTACTGCAAACTAAAGAATCAGATTTTAGACATTAAACATGCTTTGGATGACGAAACACATTTGGGGTAAGGGAAGAATTGTACATTTTATTTCGAAGTGAAACTATTGATTTCATACTTTTAAGTCTCACAATTTCTCTGACATTGTGCCTTTGAGTTTTAAAAGGTATGGTAATAAGGTAATAAATGCTTTTATTAATTACTATATATGAGTGAGCCTTGGCCCTTATCTCTAGCTGAGTGTGTGCTATACTGTATGTACTGTGTTTTTCAAGTGCTTGTGTGTGATATGTTTTTTCTCTCAGGTCTGTGCGAAGGCCCTGTAACAGGTCTAACAACAGTGGAGAGAGACACGGACAGTCATCGGCCACTCATGAGCGACAATGAGGAGGATGAGGATGAAGTGGTGTGTGACGGAGGATACTACTCCATACAAAGGCAGGATGATGAGCCTGAGCCCCAAACCAAAGCCATTGGCTTCTTCCAGGCCTTCTGTCTACCAGGAGTCTTACCTGTGGGTCAAATTCTTAATTTTGTTTATCATGAATGAGCTTTCATTTGCAGCTATTCTTCTTAACACGTAAACTTTTATTGATATGATGGTTCAATAAAGGTTGCTTGGTTATCTGTTACATGGCTATTCTGGAGAGGAGGAACAACAGCATGCTTTGTTTTTATCTTTTGTGGTAACTCCTCAACCTTTGATTGTGTCAACATATAAAAAGGTGATCGAGACAGTGAACAAACAGCATACTGATGTGTTTTGATTGCTCATGTTGGTGTAATGAGTATCATTGCTGCATACACGCTTTGCTCTGCAGCTACAGGATGCACATTTACATTGTTTTAAATGACGATTTTACATCTAATTGACTAGTGATTTGAATATGTTTCAGGTCAATTAATATGTATTTGTATAGAGCTTTTAACAATAGACATTGTCACAAAGCAGCTTTACAGAAATCTGGATGTAGATTTAGATCCCTAATAAGCAAGCCAGAGGCTACAGTGGCAAAGAAAAACTCCCTGAGACGAAATGAGGAAGAAACTTTTAGAGGAAGCCTCAAAAGGAAGTCATATAAATCATTACAGTATACAGTTTTAGGAGAGTAAAAACTAAACTGAAGAATTGAAGAATTGAACTGAAACTTTCTGAAAGACAGTATTGACTTTTGCTGAGTGTTTAGTCAATCACTGTGCTTCTGCCTGTGTTGAAGTCAGTTGTGATTGTTCTTCTCTCTCTGCTCTGGCAGTACTCTTTTGCCTACGCTTGCCTGAAACTGGTGAACTACTCCTTCTTCTTTTGGCTGCCATTTTATCTGAGCAACAACTTTGGCTGGAAGGAGGCAGAAGCAGACCGGTTGTCTGTGTGGTATGACGTAGGGGGGATCATCGGTGAGTGGCAGTGTGGATACGCTTTGAAAGGATTATTCTATCCACTGAATCTGTTGCATAGGACTGCGTACCACAGACAATAATTCTGACATTAAATTTCCCTGTACTGAGAAAAGAATAGAAAACCTCTTCACTTTATTACTCATTTATAGTGGATGTGTAAGGGCAGCTGAACTGTCAATACCGGTTTAACGACAGTGACACCTATAAAACACCAATTTAAAACACTTATCCATAGCAATAAAGGCTTTAGGAGGGAACACACATGAAATAATGCAATACTAAATCTTTATATGTTTCAAACACTGGATCAATACAGTAACAAGTAATATTGGCTACTTAGCACTTTTCCTAAGGTTTTGTGGTGATCAGTTCCACATGACCATGCTGGTATCACACAATCACACATTCTTCTCTCTGTAAAAGTAGTCCCATCCCTTAAAGGACAGATTATTCAGATTTACACATTTACAAATGCCTGACTAAAGAATTTATGAAAGCATTTCACAAAAATATATATTTTGCATGGGCATTTACTGACTGAGATAAGTGAGTTTCAAATAAGCAGGTTTTTTATTCTTTTCTCAGATCAGGGAAATATGTTGAAATTCAGCATAGAATGGTAATCACATATACGCTACAGATGAGGTAGGTAGGTAGATACAAAGTAGGTTGAAAAACACTGGAGTACCCCTTTAAGCCGAAATACCCTGCCAGGTAAAATTCAGGGGTAATGTTAAGTACAAAGCAGAATGTTAATTATACATGATTTTATGAGCATTACATTACTTTTTAAATATAAATTATATTGTGTATTTGCACAATATAATTTATACATCAGATCTCGAATGGTATAAGGAAAGAAGTAATGATAGTATAAAAAAATTCAGCATGGAAAAAAGTGCCCTTTATTAATTATTTTTCTTGGGCACACTACATCTTTGAGAATTATTATTTATTTTTATATTCATTTTATATTAATTATTATTATAAATTGTTATTCTTATTAAGATTTTCATTGTATTAACTTCTGTGTCCTTTATGACCTTTAAAATGCGTATTTTTGCACTATCTCTGTCTCAGGAGGAACAGTGCAGGGTCTGATCTCTGACTTCCTGGGGAAAAGAGCTCCTGTGCTGTGCATTAGTTTGCTGCTAGCTATGGGAGCTCTAGTAGGATACAGCCGTGAGTCTAGACTGCAGAATACACACATATAAGAGTCATGTTTTTTTAAAAAAATCTATATTCCTTGACTGCTGTAAACATATTCCTCACTTAATTTGTTTTCTTATTTAGACTCTCCAAATGACCAGATTGTGAATGGAGTGCTCTTAGCAACTACAGGTGAGAGATAAGTATAGTCTTCAATAAATCCATCACATTCTAACCTCAGCACGCTAGAAGTTGAATAAATGCAGTCAGTCTGCCTAAAGATGTCTAAATCCGTGCTTGCCCTATTTGCTTTTCTCACAGTTTGATCAGTTATATGCTGTAGTGAAATGGATATTAGTCTAATCAGTTCAGTTTGTGATCAGATACTGATTATCAAAATGTCCTTCATATTAATATCACAGTGGAGAAGAGTGCTTACACACTTTGTACAGATGACAATGGACAAAGTACTAAAAATGTTTAAATGACTTAAAAAATAAATAAGAAGAAGAAATTTGGCAAACAGAACTGACTGAATTAATCAGTGATTATTTCCCCACCAATGTGAAGAGATGATGATGAGGCATGTGTTTAAATGCCATGAGTGACTTTTTTCCTCAGGTGATGAGACAGAGACTGATGTGGATGATGCTGATAATCAAAGCACTGACTCATTTTCCACTGTAAACTTTATATATAGTAAAATGCACTCACTGTCCACTTTAATAGGAACAACTGTACACCTGCTCATTTATGCAGTTTTCCAATCATTCAGTCATGTGCCACAGCACAATGTGTAAAATCATGCAGATACAGGTCAAGAGCTTCAGTTAATGTTCACATTAAACATCAGAATGGGGAAAAAATGTGATCTGTGTGACTTTGATCGTGGCATGGTTGTTGGTGCCAGATGGGCTGGTTTGAGTATTTCAGAAACTGCTGATCTCCCGGGATTTTCACACACAGCAGTCTCTTGAGTTTACACAGAATGGTGCAAAAAACAAAAAAAACATCCTGTGAGCGAAGGGTCTGCAGGCTGAAACACCTTGCTGATGAGAGAGATCAGAGGAGAATGACCAGACAGGTTTGAGCTCACAGGAAGTCTATGGTAACTCAAATAAGCACTCTTTACAACCGTGGTGAGCAGAAAAGCATCTCAGAATGCACAACACATCAAACATTGAGATGGATGAGCTACAACAGCAGAAGACCACATCAGGTTCCACTCCTGTCAGCCAAGAACAGGAATCTGAGGCTATCATGGGTACAGACTCACTGAAACTGGACAGTTGAAGACTGGAAAAAGACCAGGTGATTTTTTTTTTTTTCTAATTTTCAGCTGTCCAGTTTTGATGAGTCTGCACCCATGATAACCTCGGATTCTTGTTCTTGGCAGACAGGAGTGGAACCTGATGTGGTCTTTTGCTGTTGTAGCCCATCCACCTCAAGGTTCGATGTTTTGTGCATGCTGTGCATGCAACCAATCTGGCCATTTTTTTCTGACCTCGCTTATCAACAAGGCGTTTCCTACCACAAAACCGTTGTTCACTCATTTTTTTTCACACCATTCTGTGTAAACTCTAGAGACTGTGGTGTGTGAAAATCCCAGGAGATCAGCAGTTTCTGAAATACTCAAATCAGCCCATCTGGCACCAACAACTATGCCACGATCAAAGTCACAGAGATCACACTTTTTCTTCATTCTGATGTTTGATGGGAACATTAACTGAAGCTCTTAACCTGTTTCTGCATGATTTTTTTGCATTTTGCTGGAGCCACATGATTGGCTGATTAAATAACTGTATGAATGTGCAAGTATACAGGTGTTACAGGTACATGAAAAAGAGAAACACAGTTCAGCAAACTATGTATATAGAACTATATA
>CM040471.1:17540735-17554020 GCA_022758105.1 Pangasianodon gigas | reverse complement strand
TATACTAGAAATATAGTCTATATTTCTATATACATAATCTATATTTCTACTTCTGCAACATAGCTACACTTCATTATGTTTGTTTGTATGTATGTGTATGTCTGTTTTTATTTCTACATAGTTTGTGTTTATCTTGGCATTCAATGTGGACAGCAAAGAAAGAATTTCATTGTACAGGGAAACTTGGTTTCCTCACTGTGCACATGACAATAAACGCTTTGAATCTTTGAATCTAGAAAATGTCAGATTGTGACTGTGTGAAGGGTTTACCCAGACCACCACACATATAGATATATGCTTCATGCCACTCACAAAAAAAGACACAATTTGTGACCAATACTGTGCTCATTATATTCATGCTAAAGTTAATAATTAAATTATAAACCCAAGTGAGGGGCAGAATATCTGGGAGAATATTTTTTAACCATAGCTATTCCCTGTTGAGTAAAGAATGATGTTTCTTCTCTACAGGTTTCCTCATTGGTGGTCCATCTAACATGATAAGCTCAGCAATCTCAGCAGACCTGGGTCGGCAGGAAGCTCTGCAGGGGAGTCAGGAGGCTTTGGCCACTGTCACAGGCATAGTGGATGGAACTGGTAGCATCGGGGCTGCTGGAGGGCAGGTGGGACTTGAAACTAAACTGCTTATTTCTCAACCTAGACCATTTTAGTGGATTGTCTCAGCAAGAGTAAGAACAATATAGACATTTTACCTAGTGCAACCTTCTAACTAACTCTTATTGCTAAAAGCAGACATAAATCAGATATAAATCAAATATATATGTCTCATGTCAATCATACAGTACTGTGCAAAAGTCTTAGGCACATGCAAAGAAATGCTGTGGAGCAAAGATGCCTTCAAAATTAATGAAATTAAATGTTTCTACATTAAAAAAATACTATAAAGAGCAATAAACAGTAATAAATGAAACAAAGTCAATATTTGGTGTGACGATCCTTCACTTAAAAAAAAATAGTAGTCTCAGGTACAATTTGTGCAGTTTTATAAGGAAATGAGCTGTAAGTGTTACTGAGCATCTTCCAGAAGCAGCCACAGTTCTTCTGGAGACTTTGACTGTTGACTTGCTTCTTATTTTTGCAGCAAAACCCAACAGCCTTCATTATGTTTTTTTGTCTGAAAAGTGTCTCTTATGTAATATGCTGCTTTCTTTACTGACATACAAACATTTTTCTGTAACATTTAATTTTGTGCTGGAAAACTAATGTTTGGAATTCTAAAATGTTTTTGTACTGAATCAATAATGTAGAAGCCATAAAATAAAAATCTATAACAAAGTTTGTACTAAAAAAAATAGGGTGCCTAAGACTTTTGCACAGTACTGTATATATCAAATCTCGGTCAATCAAACTTACTTTCTTGGCTAAAGTAGACACAGTGGTACTTCAATGTATAATGTAATGTGTAAAATAATCATTCTCTTCAAAATCTTTATCCCAAGCGACTAGGAGAACAAACAGTTTTTATATGACACCCAGTCTGAGATTATCATCATCCTTTTCTCTCTTTTAGTACCTGGTATCACTCATTGAGAGCAAATTAGGATGGATGTGGGTCTTCTACTTCTTCATACTCATGGTAAGCTTTCTCTTAAAGGTTAATGCTCTGATCATCTACCTGCTAAACTTCAGTCCTGTCATTTTTGGAGCTGCTTGTCTGATCTCTTGGTTGTGGTTCTTCTCCATAGACGGGACTCAGCATCGTATTCATCATACCTCTTATTGTTAAAGAGATCCGCTCCATGTGCAGAGACAGTCAAGCAAGGACACACCAGCTGTGAGAACGCATCTCTGTTTATAACCTCTCATCTTGCCAGAGTTAATATGGAGAAGGTGGAGAGTATGTCAGCTAAGACACTCATTTTACGACTTTCTTCTTATTTGTTTTTAAAGCTGCTTTTTATTTAGAATAATGATATTGTTTTAAATGATTAGTGCTAGATTCCATCAGTGTCATTGGCATTAATATTAATATAATGCCAATGACAGCAACTGGCAATGGTGAAATATCATCTGGACAATCATCATAACTAATCTGTTGACAATAGACTTGAGCATTTATTATTGTCTGATTTTTAGTAAAAAAAAATAAAAATAATAATAATAAATTAAAAAAAAAAAAAAACATGCTTAATGTAGACCAAATGTAGATCGGTGCATGTCAGACTGCAGAACTGAGTGCACAAGTAATATGATCATTATCTGTCTTTTAATTTAACTGAAGTTCTCGTGTAAACAATAATTCTATCTGCTAAAATGTTTGGCCATCCAGGGGCTGCTAGTGGCACATTAGCCTCACAGTGAGGAACACTAAATTAGACTGTATAAATCCAGCTATAATGAGTTATCACTATGTGTGTGTCTGTTCTCTCATCCCATGGGTTCTAGCCAGGGCTCCAAACCAGTTCGAGGAATGAAAATGAACGCTATTTAGCTAGGAAAAAAAAAAACACTACCAAAAATGTAATCACCCATAACTGCTTGAGAACAGAATGGCACAAACCTAATTATTTTTTAAATTCCATTTCTGAGCCCTGGCTCTAGCACTAACATTTTAACACCAGAGCAGTTTGCGGTTGTCAAAGCCAGGGATCGTGTGTGCTTTTCTAACATGAAGGTCAGGTATCAAATTGGACCGACGTAAATACAAACAGCCAACAAATACAAACCTTTAGAACATATGTTTAAAGTGCCTTTATTTCAGCCTGTATTTTGATCTTGGAAAAATTTCAGCTTTTTGGTGTTAGAGATTATTTCTTTAAAATTACAAAGGACTTGGCCTATGTAGACATTTATTTAGCTTATGCAATATTTTTTCAATCAATATAAAGTGAGATTAATGGGTACGAAGAATGATATTTTTTTTTGGTAATGTTGAACTGTGCTTTGCTTTTGAAACATAATATTTATGAATCTTTTTTTTCTTTTTAAAATAACTGAGATTTTATTGGCTGCTGTAGGGGCAGGGGAATGCCATAGATGTGCTCTGTGTGAGGTGGCTAAATTACTGTCAATCATTCCACATTTTAATAGCGTTGCCTTTTGAATATTTTTTCAATTTTTTTTGTTCTTGGAATTTGTGATACCTGTGACACCGTTCCAAAAGGGATTTCATTCAGTTGTTTTTTTTTTCTTTTCAAAGAAAAGCAGTTAGTGTTAAAGATGTACTATGTAGGTTTATGTTAAGATTTCGACCACTCATATGTCTGCTTCATAAATCACCTAGAGGGTTACATTCAGTTGCCAGTTTATAAGATGACCTACCTTGTATCTACACTAAATGGCCATTTTATCACATAAACCTGCTCTGTAAGTCACTTTGAATGTGTACAAATACTGACTGTAGCCAATATGTCACTACAGCACATGACATTTTGTCATCCCCCAGTGGAAAGAGACCGCCACAGGACCTCAGATATTATTTGGGTGGTGCAACATTCTCAGCACAACAGTGACACTGACATGGGTATTTTTGTTTGGCCGAACGCAGCAGCGAGGTATTTAAAAACTCCACCTGGTACACTACACTCCACCAGATACTCAGAATGATCCACCATCCAAATTATATCAGTGCTAGTCCCGTGCTGGTTTCTTTCCATTAACGGATGGGGTAGAGGGCTGAGAGATGAGCTCCGGTCACTCAAAAAATGCACCTGTATGGTTGGTTTATCTGATAAACTGGTGACTGAGTGAATATTTCCAACTGTGAAGCAAGTACTTAGAATAATTATATATGTTACATGCTGTATGTTGTGCACAGTGATTTTTAAGGTTTAAAATTTTAATCAAATTTCACATATCTGTGTTTAGGCTAACTCTAACGTATATGTGATGTGATATTCTGTCTGCAATCTTATGACCAAAATATTCAGACTTTTATATTTGCTTACTTGTTTGTGTGAACAACTTGAACTGTTAAATGCAGGATGATGATGATGCACACAATATGCGGTAACTGGCATTTAAACAAATCTTTCAGATTTTGGAAACTGCTATAAATAGTTCATTTACTGCACATTTCATTTTTTATTATTTTTCTAGTGCATGCCCTCAGATTTAATGCAACAAAAATGGAAACACTATCACACGGTGCAGGTGTGATTTCGTAGATCTAATGGAAACTCAGCATGGTGTCATGCTTATACTGTTGAAATCAAGCTCAGGTTTATTAGGGATATGTTTATGTTGTGATAAAGGAGCAGAGCTGCAATTTTAACATAACAGCAATTCAATCTTTTCTTCTTTTTTTTTAATATGAAAGATTTTATTTTATATGAATGTTTCACATTTGCACTTCAGAAAGAAATGCCTAAATATTTCTGTTTTATTTGCCAAATGTTTACATGTTCTTTTTTCTTTTCTTTTCTCTTTTCTTTTCTTTCTTTTTTTTTATAATGAATGCCTATCCTGTTTTAGATAAAGAATGCTTTTAAACACATGCAAACACTTGTATATAAACACTTGCAGATAAATGTATCATGTCCAGATACAAAATTTTCAATTCACTATAAATGTCAATGTCATTGTTTACATTATATTAAAAATAATTATGTTACTGAGATTGTAGTCCAAATGAGTGATCTTTTGACCAAAGTCAAAAAAGTCTCAGAGTAGAATTACAGAATTTCCTTTACTTGCAATGCTCCTTCAATAAAAATGTCCACAATAAAAATATTGTTTACACCAATCAGCTTTAACATTAAAACCACCTGCCTAATATTGTGTAGGTCCCCTTGTGTCACCAAAACAGCTCTGACCCGTCGAGGCATGGACTCCACAAGACTTCTGAAGGTGTGCTGTGGTATCTGGCACCAAGACATTAGCAGCAGATCCCTTAAGTCCCTTAAGTTGAGAGGTGAGGCCTCCATGGATCGGACTTGTTTGCTCAGCACATCCCACAGATGCTCAATTGGATTGAGATCTGGGGAATTTGGAGGCCAAGTCAACACCTTGAACTCTTTGTCATGTTCCTCAAACCATTCCTGAACAATTTTTTTGCAGTGTGGCAGAGCGCATTATCCTACTGAAAGAGGCCACTGCCATTAGGGAATACCTTTGCCATGAAGGGGTGTACTTGGTCTGCAGCAATGTTTAGGTAGGTGGTACGTGTCAAAGTAACATCCACATGAATGCCAGGACCCAAGGTTTCCCAGCAGAACATTGCCCAGAGCATCACACTGCCTCCACTGGCTTGCCTTCTTCCCATAGTGCATCCTGGTGCCATCTCTTCCCCAGGTAAGCGACACACACGCACCCAGCTGTCCACATGATGTAATAGAAAATGTGATTCATCAGACCAGGCCACCTTCTTCCATTGCTCCATGGTCCAGTTCTGATGCTCATGTGTCCATTGTAGGAGCTTTTGGCGGTGGACAGGGGTCAGCATGGGCACTCTGACTGGTCTGTGGCTACACAGCCCCATACGATGCACTGTGTGTTCTGACACTTTTCTATCATAGCCAGCATTAACTTTTTCAGCTATTTGTGCTACAGTAGCTCTTCAGTGGGATTGGACCAGACGGACTAGCCTTCACTCCCCATGTGAATCAGTGAGCCTTGGGTGTCCATGACCCTGTCACTGGTTCACCTGTTGTCCTTCCTTGGACTACTTTTGGTAGATACTAACCACTGCATACCAGGAACAAGACCTTCTGGAGATGCTCTGACCCAGTCATCTAGCCATCACAATTTGGCCCTTGTTAAAGTCGCTCAGATCTTTATGCTTGCCCATTTTTCCTGCTTCCAACACAACAACTTCGAGAACTGACTGTTCACTTGCTGCCTAATATATCCCACCCCTTGACAAGTGCCATTGTAACGAGATAATCAATGTTATTCACTTCACCTCTCAATGGTTTTAATGTTATGGCTGATCTGTATATGTGTGTCTGTGTGTGTACGGGGCCCTTAAGGGGACGTGGTGATAGGGAAAAAAAAGATGAAATGGGAGGAAAATTTATATTTCACTGCTGTTGCTTTTGTGTTCCCCTGAGAAACTTGGCGTTTTCTCACAAAGATATTTGTGTTCGCGAGAGAATGCAAAGTTTCTCGGGGGAAGGCAAAAGCATTGAATATAAATTTTCCTCCCATCTCATATTTCGTCACCATGTTTCCTTAGGGGCTCCGTAGTGTGTGTGTGTGTGTGTGTGTGTGTGCGCGTGTGTGTGTGTGTTTTAATCATCAAAAACATGATAAATAATGCTGTTATATTATTATATAAAGCTATAGACTTTAGCTTATTTTCAAATATAAAACAGCACAGACATTTTGCTGATTTCAACTTTTTTGATTGACTTTAAAGATTTGTGAGAGTTCTGCTAGAGGATTTTTCTTTGTTATTCATGTCAGCGGAGACTAAACTGAAATTTCACATTTCCAAAGAAGTCACCCATACAACTTACAATTTACATAAACATGAATATCTTTTATTATAATTTGTGATTTAAACATGGCAACATACTCACAATGTGAGATACACTATGCAAGAAAAGGAGAAACATTTGGTGGAACTGAGAAGAATTAAACAAAATTTCAAAATTTTTGATTAAAGAAAACACAATTGTATTCAATATCAGACAATATCACTCTGTTCCCATATAATAATAATAACAATAATAAAAAAACAATTAAATTACCTGTAGGATTTTAGGTGTAAAAGGTATTCATGGCTGCCTTTCCCATATGTATATAGGGTACTGAAATCCTTTTATCATTATATCAAGTACTGCATACAGAATTTTGGAAGCCAGATTTTGCTTTTTTTGGTAGGCATTTTTTTAGTCACAACCAAAATAAATAAATCAAATGACTGTCTGTAATTAAAAGAGTAAAGGTTCACACTGCACACTCAGACCTCACCCATGTTAATTCCTATTAATGCAGCTCTTAACACAATTAGAGATTACAATACACTGCGACAATAATATTTAATAGTGCAAAGCTAATACAAAATCTGTTAGTAATCCTTAAACAGAATTATCTTCCAATAAGTTAAACATATTTAAGGTTGATCTGAAACAAAAATGACAGGTACAATGAAAACAAAATCATAGTAAAGCCCACACACTCGAATGTAAAAATTATTGGGAAAAAAAAAGATCAAACCATTTCAGACTGAGGTGATGTGTATAAATCTGCAGTGAACTAATAGACATTTACACAGTCTTTAAAAAAAAAATGTGTATACGGAAGACAATGATGCCTTTAAGCACCTGGACATGGTGGTGTGTAGCCTCAGATGTTCTGTGTGTGGTGGATTTAGGCTTTGACCTTTGTTTGGCCAGTTTAATGAATGTAGACATTTTTCTGATTATTTCTGGGAAAGCAGAGAAAACCAGACCCAATTCAAACACGATTTAGGATTAGCATAAGGCTCCAAAGAGAGGTAAGTGAATCACCTGTTTTGTCTACAAACTCCACGTCTGTGAGGTGATTGGATCAGGAGGGTTTCTGATAAGAAAATGAACACTTCATTGTTTCTGTGAGGTAGATGAACCCTCTTCTTCAAAAAGATGTACAAATACAAAAATAGCTGAGCTGCTGTAGGACATGGTGACTGTCACCAAATATATTAGTAACACCCAGGAGTGTTTTATTAAAAAAAACTGCACCACTGCCACAAGGCCAAAAGTGTGTTTTGTGAGCTTTTGCAGCTGGTTAAGACTAGTGGCTTTGTCCCTTTTCTCTGACAGCAGTTGGTAGTTGCTTACTTTTGACACTGTGTGGAGCAAATCTTTGGCTAGTTTCTGAAGCTGCCTTTTCAAAATCAAACATAATGACAACATGTAGAAATGAAACACAATCACATACAAACTCACAGCAAACACCCGGCGAACAAACAAGTGAAGATACTTCCCTGCTATTTACATTCTGAGCATGGCTTTATAAGTCTCTTATGAACAGTTATAAACAGTTCTCTATCCTTTGACACAATTCAATCCACTGGAAAGAAAATGCTACATTTTCTTATATAGTATTCAGAACCAAAATGGTTAACATTACAGAAGTAAAAACAGATAAAATGCTACATGATTAAAACTCAATAAGAAGCTTATACAGTCCAAATATTTTATGTGTTGTGCGTTATTGCTGTTAATACAATAGATATTATTCTCTTTGTCTATACAACTTTACATTTAGATCTTAGTGAGATATACACAGAAAAAAAGAAGGTCTTAAAGTCTAAACACCAGTGGCTAAAAAGCACAACTAATGTTTGTGTACGTTGTTAATAAAAGAAGGCCATACTGATAAAATTTACAACAAAGGAAGTTAAAAAAAAAAAAAAAGTCTCACCATTTTACACCCAATGAACACTATAAAGTGTCTGAACATTTAAAACCAATGTAGGTTAGGAGAACTGGTGTAATGAATAAATCAAGGCAACCCGTCCCATGTGGGCAGAATTGTTTTTTTTTTTTTTATGTTATCAGCAAGGTAACTTCTAACTCGGGTAGTTATATATAGTCTGTTTGAGTTGCTTAAACAAATTTTGCACTGAATGGTGAAGTAGTGAAATATTTACAAAGCGGAATTCAGGTACGCACCAGAGGTCAGAGGTCACATGCTTTCTGAGCTCTAGCCCAGTGAGCATGTTGACGTAAGAGAGATTAATTCATTAACGAAACTTTTTTTCTGTGAACGATTCTCTATAACACAAACACAATAAGGCCATGGCTCAGATACACCAGTCTAACTCTGGTTCACTTTTTCTCTTTTTATGTTCTAAGTGATATGTTTTCTTACATGGAAAAGAATAAATAAGTAGTAAGTAGCATTAAGTAATATTATTCATTTATAGAATATACACAGTCAGGCTCTCACTGTTTTTTTTAAACATATGTACAAGATGCATAAATCAACAATTATCAAAACAGCAAGACTAACCGTTTAAAGTCTGGAGGTCAATACTCAGCTGAGACGTTAAGCTTTGTGCACAAAACTAGTCAAGACCCAAAACATCTTGGCATTTAGTACACGGGGAAGCAATATAACTGTTGCAACTTGACTGTTGTCAAGTTATTAATGAAAGTGTCCTTTTTGGAGTGCACATCTGTACCTTCACAGTATACTTTAAGCCTATTAAATATTGTATGTACATTTACATACACAGTGAGGAGTTGAGAGGATCTTCAGCTGCGTAAGTGTCTGCTCTCTTCTTACCGCCTTGATGAGACTTTGTAATGAAGAAACCTCCTCTTCTTCACGGTAAAGAAGTCTAGAAGACAAAATATGTGTTAGGACAGAGGTTTTCTATAAAACCCTCAAGGACTCCTGGCTAGACCACATTTTTCTGTTTTCTTAATTTTTTTGTCCTGACTCATCTAACCTGGGTATACAGCATTCTGCAGCTCCTGACTTCCTGGTACAGGTGTGTTTGGAGGGTAAATAGAAAAGATTAAGTGGACTAGCTTGGTGACCCTGAGGGCTGGAATGAGAACCTATGCATTATAGCAAGTGTTATTCAAGCCTAGTGCAGGATTAAAGACATGTGTGTTAGAACTATACACACATTTAGAAGATTTTGTCTCTGGTCTCACCTGTGATGGCAGCCTGTCTGTATTTGACTGCTCTCTTTTCCAGCTCGGCTCCTCTGTATGCCAAAGTTCCACCAGCGCTGATGGGAACCTCCAGTCTGCGCTTACCCATCCTCACCACGCAGCTCCGGTAGAAAGCTGGCACGTCCTGGCACCGCATCTCCTCCCACTCCACTGAGCCAGGGGTAGGACGCTCGCTCTGGAAGTCAAAGTTCCAGCGCTGCTTGGCTACCTCCACGCTCATGCACAAGAGCCTGTGGAAGTCCTGCTGAAGCTGCTGGTGGTCGACCGGGCCAAAGAGGTTCCGCCGCACGGCCGAGCCCCGCGGCTTAACACCCTCCTCCACTCCTTCAAGCTCCACGTGGTCATACTGAGATGAAGTTGTAGCCATTTTGCTGTGAACAGAGGAAATACAATACACACAAATTAGTTTGAGGATTTCACTTTCATGGATTTTACTGCAGTGTGAGATCTTGGTATTAAGAATATAAATATAAAACAAGACACTATAATGCAATGGGATTTGAACCACAGTGTGTGTCCATCTGAGGAAGACATAATGTAAACCAGAGGATGCACAAGTGTGACAAATATCTCACTTGAACTCAACATTTCAGCATGATCTGCCACTAATTAAAGAAGACACATTTCACACGAAAAGAATCACTTGAAGATTGAGAGAGTTGTCATGATCTTCCTTTAAAAAAATTTCACCTTATTTCTTATTTATGGGCTTTTGTAACACTAAAGCCAGCATTTCCTGATACTGTCACCTATTTAGATGCATATTGTAATTCTACATATAATGAATGCATAATGTGATATACAGACTAACCTAAACCAGCAGAAGAATATTGTGGCACTACGTTTTATGTTCTAAATGATCAACATGAATTAGAAAACAATACCTAAAACTGCATCTAAAATTCAGCCACCCAACAGCAGTCCTCTAGCAGCAACCCGTCCTCAATCTGCTGTCCATTCACTGTGTAAAAAAGCTCATCTGCTTTTGTAGCCTTCTTATCTAAGCTGGAATACTTTAGATGGATTCTGATTTGCCTCCTTGAGGTGCGCTTTTGCCCGCCAGTGCAACCGTTTACACCTTATCAGTAAAGGCTTGGTAAACTCTTAAAAAAAAAAAAAAAAAGCTTGTACAATGTTAACGGATGATGTTAATAACGGGGAGTTAAAGGGATGATGATAAAGCTGTTGCTTGGAGCGTGCGATGTTATTATAGACCGAGTACAAAACTCAACAGACATGTTAATTTAATTCAGCAAATTAAATCTATAGGCATTAGAATTATTTTGGGAGCAGGTACTTGCCTACTTTACCTATATACCTATCCAAATTAAATTTAAGCAAGAAGGTAGAAATTATGAGTTTGGTCACATCAGTCATTTTTCAGATTTTTGGATAAATTGCATGTATAACATATCTACTCTTAAAGTGACAAAATGTCAAAACTCAGCAGTAATATGTTTATTTCACTCTTTTTGTCCACTCGCAACCACTGCGTTATGAGTGTCATTATATTATACATGTCAATTTATGTGTCATTATGGCATATGTCAATTTCATTTCTAATGCAGAAATATATAAAATCTTATTTTTAAACTAATTTTTCTCAAAAAAAATTTTTTTTTTCTTTGTTCAGAACTAAAAATCTCAGTTTCTAGATGACCTGTATTCATGTAATTTTACATGTTCATCCTTATAAACAGTTTTTATAACACTTGCATAAACGTCATTAAAAAATTATCATAACGTGCATGTTTTTTTTGATTAAATGATAAATAAATGAAATTCCATCACAATGTTCTGTAAAAGTCTTTCTCTGAAGAGTGTGTTCACTCATTCTAACATCATCCAAAGACTAGATTTTTGGATTAATGAAATTAGATTTATGGGTATTTCATAAGATGACACCTCATTTGCATAATCAACAAAATCCATTGGCAAAAATTGATATCTATTGTTCAGGAGCTTGTGGAAATACTCTTAAGAGCCGCTTTGCTGAGTGTGTGTGTGTGTGTGTGTGTGTGTGTGTGTGTGTGAGTTTCCAAGCCACGCAACTGGAGGAGGGAAAAAAAAAAAAAGTGCTGGAGTAAAAGGATGTTTGTGTAGGGGCGAGTGGGCGTGGCCTAGTTATTGACTTCGAGGAAAAGTGGGTAAAGTATGCATACTAAATTACTACGAAGAAATGGGCGTGGTCTCTACACAGCAGCTTACAGTGAGGAAGCAGGTGGGGTGTGTATTTCTACGAAAATGGGCGTGATGTGCTTACTACAGGATTCCCTCATAAACACTGAACATATGGGCTTAACAACAACAACAACAACAATAATAATAATAATAATGATAATAATAAATGCATCAGTATAATGAAAGCAGGATCACAGTCTGATCCTAGAAAATCTCAGCACCAAACTGATCCAAACAAACACTGTACTGCACCTAATCATTCATAATTAATCTTTAATTAAAAAATATAATAATAATAATAATAATAATAATAATAATAATAATAATAAATAATAATAAATGCATCGGTATAATGAAAGTAGGATCACGCAGTACTGCACCTAATCATTCATAATGTCTTTAATTAAAAAAAAAAAAAGCACTATAATAATAATAATAATAATAATAATAATAATAATAATAATAATAATATATTGTTACTGGAAGCTCAGCCAAAAACAACAACAACAACAAAAAAACAAAAAACAAAAAAACGAATTGTTGCCTAGTGAAAGTTGAAGATGATTGAATATAATGAAGTGAACTATAAACTAAACACACAAAACTAACAAACAAAAACAAAAACAAAACAAAACAAACAAAAATATATATCTATAGATGCACTTACCGGCACCAGTCAAATGAAAAGTGCTGTTTTAGAATAAAATCCCCTTTTCATCAGCCTGCAGAAACAACACGCCGTTCAGGAAATGTGTGTGTGTGTGTGTGTGTGTGTGTGTGTGAGGCAGAAAGCTGCAGGAAAGTGAACACGTCGCCTCCGGTTTGTTTGTTATTGAGCTGAACGCTTTAAGAAACCGGCCCGCCGTGACGTCATCACCACGAGCACCACGAGACAACAACAGCACGCGCCCCAGCTCGGTGTAATCAGTCACATGCACGGTAAATATACTGATTATAAGGTTTATAAGGTTTTTTTTTTTGTTATATATTGTTGTTATTATTATTATTATTTTTAAATAATAACGTATCCATGGTAAGTAGAATCTCTGCATGAAAACAGGATAACGGTTTAATATTAATGTACATTTCACTCATTGTTTATCTTGTAAGAAGTGCTTTCAGCTTTGCTGTAGTTTTGTTCTGGTTTCTTATACAGTCGCACCCCAGTTATTAGAAGACTGTAACTGCCTGAATGTTAACGCCAAACGACCGCCATCTTAGTTTCTTCTCCTGCACGTGACCTGCCTGCACGTGACCTGCCTGCTTTGGTTTCGTCACGGGGTTGGCACGTGGCCAGCAGCTCGAGTCACGTTGATCTGCAACGTGACCTGGAGAGCGCGAGCTTTCCCGCCCAGTGCCATTCAGCTCTTATTCTGACAGATAAAAACTGCTTTTACATGCTTTTAAACCTGCACTACAGTAAATCTGCACCCTGAAGGGCCATATGTTTACACTTCTATTTAATATATATAATTATAATTATAATTATATTAGATTGGGGTGTTTGCACCCTCATGGCTTTAAAA
>CM040471.1:17490830-17540635 GCA_022758105.1 Pangasianodon gigas | reverse complement strand
ATATATATATATATAGACTGTATTTATTTTATTTTTAGTTATATATTTTATGTAGATGACAGACAGTATACATATTTGGTATTTTAGTGCCATGACATATTCATCTTTGGAAACGTTTCCACCCTGATCCGGGTCACAGTGGATCCAGAGCCTATCCCAGGAACGCCGAGTGTGAGGCTGGAACACACCCTGGATGGGACACCACACAAAGTCGCACTTATGGACAATTTAGCGTCACCAATCTCCCTGCCTGCATGTTTTTGACCTGGAACCCCACAGGGAGGAAACCCACAGGGAGAACCTGCGAAACTCACAGACAGTAACCCCAGCTCAGGATCAAACTGGGCAATCTTCAGTAAACAGGAATTAACAGAGAACTTTTAGATTTTTGAAGTATGACTAAATGTAAGCTAGCGCAAATCACTTCACATAACATTGCGGAATAACATAGAGCTGTGAAGTCGCAGCTCTACCTGCTGCACCACCGTGCTGCCCTACACGACATATGACATTTAAGCAAAACATCCTATAGACATACCTACACTGGTTTTTTTGTTTGTCTGTATGACTTGGTTTAGTTTGCTCTAATCCCCAGTTTAATGCCAAATTAATTTCATCCCTTTTTGCTTGTAGGTCTACTTGTTTATTATTCCTAAATGAATCAGACTTTTCTTTAATATGATCATTGGAAACACGCGAATAACAGCAACTAAGTTGAATAGTGTCTTGAATTAATTCATTAAAAGGAAATTTCAGCCGTTATATTAAAAAAAATGTCAGTGACATATCAGTAATTCTACAGTTATAAAATTAAGAAGTCACTTCATTGTAATAAAAAAATTAAAATGCATGGATTTTTTACTACACATTTTGTCACAACTAAAAACTTATTATTATTATTATTTTTTTAAAAAAACTTTTACTATTTAATGTGATTCTATATACTCTGAAATAAAGTTTTGCCTCTTTTCTGTCTGAGCTCTCATACTTTCCTGACCCACCTGATTCTGCTCATGTGCTCTATTCAATTGGACATTTTTAGTGGACGCAGGCCCTGTGCAACAGATTTACTTTATGCATGTTGAGAGAAGGCTTTGTGTCAAATTTGGATGATGCTTATTCGACCTGTAGACAGACAAAAAACTACATTCAGCCCTTGCTGAATAACCTTCGCTGTAGGCTTTCTAGACTTGAAACTATGGTCGATATTCAGTTATGAAAACTTCTGTCATCTGTAGCAATGAATTGTTAACAGCACTTTGGAGAGGGTATTTACTGTTTGATGTAAAACGCTACTCAGGGATGATATTTGTACTTCATCGTTGCTGTATAACTGCAGTTTTCTTATGGCCAAGTAGCAGAGAGTTACATTTTTATCTCTGGCTGTACTGCATTACTTAATAGGTGACTACCCTCAACACTCATTAAAATACTCTCACAGTTGTTACAATACCTTTTAAAAGCTTGTTCTCATTAAATAGGTCAAACACGTGAACTCGATTGTGCTGATAATTGTTTTGGATTGTTGATTGATTGTTGACAGCACAGCTGTTTAGGAATGTTTGGGATTTGGTCTTAGTGACTAAGGAGTCCTCTGGACTACCCTTAAGTTTTTGTTTCAGTGCTAAAATGCCTTGTGAATTCCTCTTTGACAGAATGTTTGGAGTCTTAATTGTATTAACAACACCCATTTTTAAAAAGAGTTTCTCCTAAAATCAGTAAGTTAAGATCCTTTGTGAATACTGGCCCTGATTTCTACTTAGAGAGAAGATTTACTGTCTGATTTTGAGTGCATTCGTCCTCTTCCTTTAAAAGGCTTTAACTTGGCTTGATTTTATAACTGCACAGCTCTGTTTATCAGTTTATGCAAAGGAACTATGTAAAATTAAGCACTCAGTTTGGCTTTAAATGGTACTGACTAAAAAAGTATTTGGATTGAGGACTGAATTTTCTATGGATGATGAATTATACCTGTTTAAAGTGATCTGTGAGTATCGCAGATGAGTGATTGGGTTATGTTTTTACAGGAGAGCACACTATATTAATAAAAATATTAATTAAAGGCATTATTAGTTTGACAATTTAAAAAAGCATAAGGTTCAAATGGTTAAATTTGAAATATAAAGTTTTTAAATTTAGCATTTTTAAAAAACAGAACCAGTCATCTGTGGCCTGCACTTTCATAGGACATACAGAATTAGGCTTTTCTTCATTCTTTTTATTTTCAAGGTTAGAAAGAGAGAGCAACTCAGGCATTGTGCTGTACAATGTGTTGTGTTGAACTCTGTATTTACTCCTGTTTTCCAGAGCAATTAATAATCATACAGTTTGCGTAAAGCTGTTTCAGAGAGTTGAAATATGTTGTGATCTCATATATTGTAAGAGAGCGTTGATTTTACTTCACTTGTGTCATGTGATTAGTTTGTTCTAGCATATGGACACAGTAAGAACAGGAATGCAAAACATCTGTCTCCACTTGGTTTTGTTTGGTAGCTGTCCATGTTCCGTTTTAGTCTGTGACAATTAGGAATCTGCTTTGGCTTGATATTTTCCCTTAAAGGAGCAGTATGTCATTTTAGGGCCCTCTGCTGCTTGTGAGGTGAATTGCAAATGCAAATAAAAAATAGTGAACCTTCATCTTCATCTAGCCGACCCCACCCATCAAAATATGTATGCCTCATGAGGTTCCTTTTAAGGAATAGTGGCAGAACTGTGCAGCTGGAAAATAAGAAACTAGCAAGATCTATTGCAGGGTAATATTGCAAATCATTTTTAAGCATCTTTGAAATTATTATCTTATAGGTCTAGAAAAATAAACAAAAATACAAACTGCACATTTAAATTCACTGTAAGCAGTGTTAGCAGCTCTTGCTAGATTTCATATGCCAGATTTAGTATGTTAGTACAACGGTAAGAAAAGTTGGAAGATGAGAGGAGCACTTTTGTTGCACTACTGAATTTTGTTACACTACTGACTTCAGATGAAGAAATTTAGAACTGCCTTAATTGATTGATTTGGTTGAATTAGTGAAGTGGCTGGTTGGATCTAAAGTCTCCACCCACAAAAGTGCTTTTTCTACATTCAGACAAACACCACGCACCAGCAGGTCCTTCATTGCTGGGCATTGCAGACTGAATAAGAAACCAAAACTTCAGTATCTAATTTTTCTGATTTTAGTATCCAGTGTGAGTGACCTGGTCAGAAACCACAGTCAAGCCATTACCTGCTGTTATAATATACAGTATATAATTGATTAAAAACTATTTTTTCCATCACTGACTTACCAAATTTGATGTGAAGATCTGCAGTTTGTTGCTACTGAAGGGGCTTTCACAGCCTAGCAATGAGGATTATAATAAAATATTTCCAGGCTTTTGGCAGCTGGTCCTCAGTGCACACTTTATTGAACAGATGCAGAACTGTTTTAAGTACCACATGCTTGAGCATAATAAAACAGATCACATCTTTCCCCAGAGCAGTTCCTTGTATCATTCTAATACTTCACTTCTACTTTAATTACCATCAATAGTATTAAAACTGTCTGCCTTCTGAAAGGACTGGACTAGCATTTCAGCATTCTGGTCTTCTGTCATGGCTGTCCTGTTTTTCTGTTAATGTTGTTTCTGTTCATTCCAAATGGCTCTGCCTTGCTGTTATAAAGCAGAAGATCTGTGATTACCTCATTTTTACCTGCTTTATACTCTTGCACTCTTGTATCCAGGCAGTGCTACTGTCTCACTGAATGCCTCATTTCTCCTCTTTACTGTGACAGACACTCAATATTCAATCAGGGAACTACCACTGCCTGTTATTTTCGATACGGACCTTTCACCTGATCAATGCCAAAAATAATCTATCAGCACAAGCATTTACATTTTCTTTAATTGAGTAATTCGTCAGTCCTTGTGAACACATCCTGTCAAATGTCCCTGAGTGGGCAATATGTTAGATATGCATGATGCATGATATATTACAATATTTAGACATTTACAAGGTGCCAGCAAAACTGTATTTCTGCTTTAAAAAATCTCTGAAATGCTATGAGTTTAGTGATACTTTTATTCAACATAGAAAAAAAAATTATTTAACACAAAAAAGGAGAAATAGAGTATATAATATATAATAATATAACACCTGGTACAAGTTAAATCAGCTACATGTTATTGTGAGTAACAATGGAGTCAGATGAATGGAGTTATAGAAGTATTGATGATACCCATAATATCCCAAAAATATGTATTGTGATGTCATTCAGCACAAGATCAATATTATATAATCATATCACTCATACTATTACTACATAGTAGGGAGACTGGAGTGCTTCTCACATGGCTTGTAACAGCAGTTATAACCAGTACACTGAGGGTTATCTGTTTGCGTACCCTTTTCTGTGGTTACGAGAGACTTGATGATATGTGAAGTTTTCCTGTTTTTCATACTCCACATTAAAATTGAAAGTTGAAGCCTGATGGTTTGTGTTTTATTGAGGAGAGAGACAGTAATGCACCTTGAAAAGAATTTACTCATCAAAAACAAAGGGGAGTGTGATTATGACGCTTGCTCACAAGAGTATGTGTCTCATAATGTGTGTGCTCATGTGCATTTGTATAGGATACAGCATGAAGAGCTGTCAGATAGGCAACAAGCATGCATCATTCTGATAGTTTATACAAGTAAAGCAGCATAAAAACACATAATATACATGCAACATGTAGCATTGTACAAACGCACACTGGAATATAGTCAACGGGTCCTCACACAAAAGTACCGTACATGTTCACCATCCATTTCTTAGGTTGTCTACACCAGGACTTCTTATACCTCAATTTATCAAACTTTTTTACTCTCTTTGTCTGTTATGTTGTAATTCTCGGGGAAATTTGTCTAGCAGTTAGTGTGCTACACACCAGGACAAATTCCTTGTATGTGCAACATACTTGGCAAAATAACCAGATTCAGATTCTGATATGCTCGTGCTACGTTCATGCAGTTTAATGCATGCATGTGTTTATACAGAGGTGAGGCCCTCTGAGGAAAACACACAGGGAACCCACAGCACTGCAACAGTATGCAACACATATGTATTTCAGGGCCTCATCTAGTTCTGTCCCTATGAATCATTCAGGCTTTCACACTCTTACAGTGCCACCATGTTTCTATTCAGACAATATATACAATTATACAATCTTTTTATTAATTACAACATAACAATATCACTTTATTCTTAAACCTTCTTGTATTTATTACCTAGGGGCGATTTATAGTCAACAATCCACCTAGAAGCATGTAAGGAAACCAGACAGTCGTGGCCTAATGGTTAGAGGCTCGGCCTTGTAACCCGAAGGTGAACCTGAAGGTTGTGGGTTCGAGTCTCAGGTCCGGCAGGGATTGTAGGTGGGGGGAGCGAATGACCAGCGCTCTCTCCCACCCTCAATACCTCGACTGAGGTGAGACCCTTGACCAATTAAAGGTCTGACATGGCGGAATGAACAGGCCCGAGTGCTCAGCAGCAGAGAAACTGTATTATAGATGGATTAAAAAGCTGACCAAAAAACATATGAGTAGCTACTGAGTTGTTTGTAAATGCATTCACACGTATTTCATATTTCTTCATCATACAAGTGTCTTCAGGTTAGCTAGGTACTAGGCAAAAGCTGAAGCATCTTATTGGGATTTTCCATTGCACCTTAAAAGGTCCAGGTCTTATGAGCTTGCGCCTGTAGATGGCTTCATGAACTCCATATAAAAGTGTTGCACTTAGCCTGGGTCACTTGATGCTCTATGATTTCTGTCAAGATTTAAAGGCAGCAAATAATGCTAAAAATCAAATGAATAAAATGGAAAAGTAGAGATGAGGGTCCTTTGCTGCTTCACTGTTTTGTTGTCTAGTATCACAGTTAATAAAGTTAATGATACTGTGTATACTTACTGCAATGTAAAGTCCTTTGATACAGTAGAGTATAAGAACTGCAAACCACATTTAATTTATTATAGTGGTGTCAACAAGCTATTTTATTGAGGAAATTACAGAGACAGTGTAGGAACCAGTGTTAGCAGATCCAGATTTACATTTTTCACATGTGTTACTAAATAACATGCTTGACCATATGCCAAGCTGAATAATATGCCAGGACTTTAAGGGGTTAATAAATTCCTCTAAGGGAGAACGTTGGCTATTTGGCCTTAAGCTTGAGGTAATAACAGACCCACTGGACGACACGACCTGCAGGGGATCAGGCACCTCTGAGAGGAAGAAGGAAGGAAAAAGGAAGAAAACAAAATTCTTCCCCTGCTAGAGGCACTGGAGTGGGAAATCGTGTGGGTGCAATTACACAGGAGGCCCCGAGCAGCTGGGTTTTGTCAGTATGATTCAGAGAGAGAGAGAGAGAGAGAGAGAGAGAGAGAGAGAGAGAGAGGAACTCCAGCATAAATAAGTTTAGAAGGCATGATTTTTTTCCCATCATACTGAGGCTTGACCCGGACTTCTAACATTTATTTTAATTTCTGTTTTCCTGTCTAATTTCCCTGCACATTTTAGCTTGTCCTGATGTTGATAATGTTTTTTTAAACAGTATAAAGTACATATCAGCATTTGACACAAAGCCCTGTTAACATATTCATCTGGAATCCATCCATCAAGGGATGTGTGTATAATGTGTGGGAACAATTTAGGGTGTGTATGTTTAGAATGTGTGAACATTTAGAGTGTGTGTGTGTGTGTGTGTGTGTGTGGTGGTTGTGTGGTTGTACAACACTGCTGAGAGCCCAGACTGTGTTTCTGGTGTTTCCATTCGGAGAGCTGAGGGGTGCCTACAGATGGAACAGGGGGGTCAGTGTGTGTGTGTGTGTGTGTGTGTGTGTGTGTGTAGAATTATGTCTGTGTGTATGGAGTAGTGGGAGTGTATGGTGTGCATGGTGCCCAAACTTGAGGTTTACAGCAAGCTTATCATTCTTCTTTCTCATAACTTTAAGTTGAACATGAACCTTTGTTCTGAGCTAGTGCGCCAGCGCCACATTGTGCTACTGCAATATTTGACAAGATGGACACACATTTCCTGACACTCCTTCAGACTGTGTAAAGTTGTTCTCTGGTGCACTGTATACTGGACATTCACCTGTTGTGATATACTGAACTACCGCAATGTGGCATATAGACAAGAAACAGCTGATCCAAATGCATTATGTTGTAGTTTTGTTACTCTGTTACTCTGGTATATAGTGAAGAAAGTGAGAAACGTGATGACTCTGACAAAATTCCTTCATCAGGTGTGCAAGCAAAGTGCTACTGAGGAGATGAAACACTACAATTTGAAATATTTAAAAAAAGATTAATTTGATTATTGTACTGTTGTATTAATTTATTTTGCATTTTATGCTTGCATTCAAACCTGTAGAGAAAACATCCTTGATTCATTTTTGGCTAAATTTGCAATATGTGTGTGTATTTACAGTACTGTATGTGTGTGTATATGAATATGTATGTGTCTCTCTTTTTTTTTTTTTTTTTACTGTAAATGGATCTCTCTCTCTCTCTCTCTCTCTCTCTTTTTGGTCATTTTCAGTGTTTGTGGGAGTTGGGCAGGAAGTTGGGGCCCTCTTTGAGTCTGAGGTCAGAGGAGCTTCAGTTTCAGGACTTCTCAAGAGCAAGACATTGACACAGAATGCACACAAGTTGTGTGTGTACATGAGAGATTTGTTTGCAAGAGACTGAGCAATGTATTATATTGTCACTGGTAAATGTGCATAATTTTTGATGTATCAATAAGGAATATTTATTTTTTTTCAGCTAATTTGATTGCTTTTTGTGTAGATTAGAACACAGTGAATAAGGGCGGTGTCACGTAATGAAGGCGTAGACGGGTGCAAGTGCAGACTATTTTATTTAAGGTGAGTGAAAACAAAACAAAAGACTATGATAGCAGAGAGCGACAGACAACAATGACCACAAAAGACAAACGCATGACAATGTGTGCTGTGCAAGATGTGACTTATATACAAGTGCTCATTAAACCTAAACGTGAATCAGGTGCAGTCAGTCATGTGATGTGATCATGTGACGTGATCATGTGACATGCAGTGGCTGGTGTGAATCGCAGTCCAGTGCCGATTTCTCATAACCATGACAGGCGGATGGTGGTGGTTGGAGTTTAAGGGATAAGGGATAAATCTAGGGGGTGCAGTGTTATAGTGCTCCTTCACTGAACAGTATAGCACAGCAACAAATCTGAACCCAAGGGTGTATTCAGTATTTGTATTCTGGCTGAGAGCATGTGTCAGTTTCCCATCACATTCCTCTATTTGAGAAAGTAGGAGGACTTATCTGGAGGTTATCAGATAGTGACTTGTCCTACTACTCAAAAAACAAACAAAAAAACCCAAAAACAAACACCCGCCCCCCAAAAAAACCCCAGAAACAAACCAATCTTGAAATGATACCAGGCATATCTTATTTTAACTAGCGAACTAGTAAGCAAGAGACACAGACCACCCGAACACACGCATGACAATTCTTATCTCTTCAGTGAAATCATAGGAGCCAGTATTCATTACCGGCTCACTCACCCAAACCTAATGCCCTCTCACCCAAACACAGTTAAGTGTGCCAATACTTTAATCTTTACTTGAAAATACAGAGAAGTTTGAGTTCAATCTTTACCAGTGACAATCTTCCAATATTCAGTGTAGCAGTTGGGAACTGTTCTAATGCAGGGCGCTTTCTACTGAGGTTGATGCTATAATGCTGAAAGGAGACCAATGACTCACAGACACAAACGCATGGCGTGCTATATTAGACGAGATATACAGGGGAACAGGGTAGGAGGACCAGACAATACTCATAAACCAGTAAGCCTGCAAAAGTGTTGGACGATTAGTTAACAGGCATAAACTAGGCAGACAAAACAGAAAAAGAATTTATCAAAGCAAGAGTCCAAACCAGAGAAACAGTAATGCAACATCTTAGCAGCTCAGCAGTGTTACAGAGTCAAACGCTGTAGTGAGAAAGTATAGAGGAATAATGCAGCATATATAAAGGGTGTATACTGGCTGAAAACAGGAGGTTGGTTGGGGATCAACTGGATCGACTGCTTGGAAAGTGTGTTGTGGATGGAAAAAGGATGCCAACAATACAGTACAAGGATGAGGAAAAAGTGAAGTGGTCTATATACGTTCTAAATGCACTATGAGCACATTTATTTTTTTGAAAGCCAACAGGCCAAAATCCACAATTTGTATTACTCATCAACATGTAGCACCAGAATAAACAAAAATATACTTTTTATTCACTATCCATTTGTTTGATGTTATGTTTTTTTAATGATTCAAGAACTTTATCATCATATACCCAAGCTTCCTTGTAAAATGAAATTCTTAGTTTGCACATTCCCATGGATGCTGCAGTAGAAATTAAAGGATAAATTATAACGAATAAAATAATGACAATGATGGTGATCACATTTTCCCCCATTGGATGTGAACATTTCCTAAAGCTCTTGACTGTAAAGGTACTCTGTAAGTGAGCTGTGCTGTAATTACACCTGGCCCGATTTGCCGTCACACTTATGTTGTGCCAATCATCGTTGGACGCGTGATATGTAGAGGGAGAGATAATGACAGGAAGAAGTGGCCGGCGCACATAACTTATAACAAATGTGTTTTTTGTCTTCTAGTGTGCTTCTATGGGTGTTCACTCACTTGCCTAAGCACTCTAGGACAAAGAGTGCTTTTTGGCTAATTCCTCATTTCTATTATGACAATACGTTTAGCTTGAGTCTTGCATTTAAGCCTTCACTTGCAGACAGGAAAGTACAGTTCTGCCATTATGTTTGCACAAAGACGTGGTCTCAGTAGGTAGTAATGCAAGGACAATTCTTTTCCAAAGTTGTTTTTAAAATATAACTGCACTGAGAGAATTATTAGCCATGCCAGTCATCCTGCCCACTTTCTCTTCACCCTTCTACCACCTGACAAGAGACACCACAGCTTCTCAACATGCTCTCAAAGACTAAATGAGATTCTTCCAACAAGTTTTAAACTTTGCTCACAATTTTTTAAACTTTTAATTTATCTAAGAACCGTGTGTGTATGAATGTACTGTATGTATTGGTGTGTGTACAGTATGTAGGTTATATATGTGCTGTTGTCTTTATCATCTCTTGCTGTGGAGTTTTATTTTACATGACTAACCATTTCATTTTACAAACAATGAATAAGCATTACATAAATCATATTTAACCATGAATAATCATCACACTACATCATTCTATGTATTGCTTATATATGAAAAAAAAAATTAGAAATCTCCTACAATTCAAGATTATTTGGCTAGATAAGTGTTTCGAATAAGTATGATTCAGACAGAGTTCTACATGTAACTCTTTCTTACACGGAAACACTCTGTTATAGGGTGTTTCTTACATATGCTACTTACATATACAAACTTTAAACTACATCCCACAGAGATACAAAGAATCCTTAGGGCTTCTAGGAAAAAAATGTACCTCTCTGCCTGCATAGCCATGGGGGAAATTGTGATTTAGGAGGTAACCAAGCCATATTTTCAGTTTTAGCAGCAAAATAATAATAATACTAATGTTGCTGTTTTGGCTGCTCCCTTTAGGCATTGGTCCACATATTTGATTTGGCACAGTTTTTATGCCTGATGCCATTCCTGAGGCAACCCTCCCCAATTTTTTATCAGGCCTTGGGACCAGCACTGGGAGTTTGCTGTTTTTGCAACCCCAGTGGCTGAGGTTGGGTCCCTGGCTGAGGATTGAGCCTGGGCCGCTGCAGTGAGAGCGCTGAGGCCTAACCACTAGTCCTCCAGGGACCCCCTAGCTTTAGTAGCAAAATACCATCAAAATATCTTCTGATACTTTTCTGGCAAAGATAACTGATACATTTTATTCAAGCCAATAAAAATAGTACATTCTATCTGACCCCACCTAACTACCAGTGGTTGTGACAATCACCCAGATACCCTCTTGTGAAAGTGTGCATGCTTACACCACCCAATAAAGTCATGAAGCAAGGTGTAACATAGTATTTGCAATAAATGCTGCTGTCATACAGCCATCTTTTTTTCTTCTTACCATTTCTTTCTTCTCACCCATTATCTTTTCTTTCTTCTCACCTCACCTCATATACACCAAATGAAGATATTCGCTTAGCAGCTTGGGACTGCAGTCACAGCTGTAGATAACCTGTCCTCCAAAGCTGGTGATAGACTGCTCTCATCTCTTATCTTGCATTGAATGTATTTTTATATATTGCAAGAGTTTTTCTAGTGACACACTACAGAACCTAGTGCCTGCTAGCTTCGTGTTGGCTTTCCCTCATTAGCATTGCTAGCCTTCGTAGCATTCACTCACCACACTGTTCATTAGTTATTGCTACAAACTTGTTTTGTGTTGTTGTTCAGTAGCAGCACTTATCTCTCATACATCAGCGTTATCTTATTCCAATATTTGACATCCCCTGCCATCTATTTGTCCTGTGACTATGTGCTGCTAGAGTGGTTGAGTGGCTATGGTTCCCCACCACATGATGTTATTTCACTACAGTCGAGTAAGTTAGCTCTGGCTGGGCTAGAGTCAGGTTTCCCTCCATTTAACCCTTATTCTTTTCTCTGGGTCCTCCTTCAGTGATATCTGCTCAGAACGTATGGTCACCTGAGGGGAGAAGGAGAAGACAGAAGTAGATAAAACAGATATTTCATTGATTTAATTGTTATATACTTACTATAGACTGTCTCATCATTAAAGTTCATGCATTCCCAGATCACAGAGAATCTACGTACACTTTCAAGAGATGCATAATTTCAAGAAGTACATTTTTACTGATAACAATGGTAATATCAATAATCAGTTAGTATTTACATAAGAAACAATGACATAAGCCTAACTGTGTAGCCTAGAAAGTCCTGGAAAAAAGTCATTTATGAATTTTAGCAGTAGTAATAAAGAAAGTGAAAAAAGGCAAACATGATAAGGGTTAAGCCTATTTAATTTCTTTTACTAATTTCTTTTACTATTTACTGTTACTTACTAATTATACTTATTAATTACTAATTTCGAGTTTAAATTTGTCTTATTCTATTGGCAGATAATTTAGCTTATTTCAAGAAAAAGATCATTTATCTGACAAAAATAAGGCTAGTCATTCTTGAAATGACTAAAAATGTCTAGAAATAAGCTTAATAATGAGTTTAAAAATCTTATAATATTTTTTTTTCCTGTACAAAGGTTCCAGGAAAAGATGGCTGGATGAAAGCAATATTTATTTAAAATAATGTGACTTTGTTGAAATGTCTAAGGATGAATAAAAAAAAGGATTGGTGCGCATGCATACAGAAAGGTATCCAGGTGATTCTCTCCACCCCTGGTAGTTATCTGGGGTTCACAGAACCACAGTAATATATGTGACTGTCTCATAATTTACTACATTACATAAAATACAAGCAATGTCTCATAATTTTCTACATTACTCAACATACAAGGAAAGCTAAAGCTCTACTTTAAGGCATTTGAGGTTTTTACTGCCACCAGGTGGCGACGTATGATTAATGTCTGTTTTACTTTTTACACCTTTTTTTTTACTCTTATGACTCTATAAGGCCCAGATTTCCAGAGTCCCAAATAAAAGTCCCATCCACTGAGCTTTTGTCATTAGTCATTTTACCTACAGTGCCGTATTAGTATTAGCCCCCTTCCTGATTTACTTGAGTTTTGCATTTTTGTCACACCTTATTCTTTAGATCTTTATATAAAATTCCACAGTTATTCCACTGTGCTGAATCTTCCCAGAAGTGGCCAGCCTACCAAAATTCCTCCAGAAACGCATAGATGACTCATACAGGAAATCACAAAAGAACCCAGACAAACATCTAAGGAACTGCAGGCCACGGTCACCTTAGATAATGTCAGCATTCATCATTCTATCATTAGAAATACACTGGACAAAAATGACATCCATGTGGAGTTGCAAGTGATAACCAGTGCTAACCAAAAAGAATATAAAGGTTCGACTTGCATTTACCAAAAAACACCTTGATAACCCACAAGCCTTTTGGGATAAGGTTCTATGGACTGATGAGTCAAAAGTCTAACTTTTTGGAAAACATGGGTCCCAATACATCTGGTGTAAAGCTAGCACAGCATTCCACAATAAGAACATCATAGTAACAGTCAAACATGGTGGAGGTTGTGTGATAGCGTGGGGATGCTTTGCTGCTTCAGGGCCTGGGTCACTTGCCATAACTGATAGATCCATGAATTCTGTTCTCTACCAGAAAATCCTGAAGGAGAATGTCTGGTCATCAGCCTGTGACCTGAAGCTCAAGCGCAATTAGGTTATGCAGTAAGACAATGATCTGAAGCACAAGAGCAAGTCCATCTTTGAATAGCTCAGAAGAAACAAAATTAAGGTTTCAGACTGGCCTAGTCAAGTCCTGACTTGAACCCCACTGAGATGCCATGACAGGACGTTAAATGCGCAGTTCATGGTTGAAAGCCCTCCAGTGTCATTGAATTGAAGCAATTCTGCAAAGAAGAGTGGGCCAAAATTCCTCCATAGTGATGTGAACAACTGATCTCCATTTATCATAAGTGTTTGGCTAAAGTTGGCACAACCAGTTATTAAGTTTAGAGGGTTAATGACTTTTTCACATGGGTGATATAGATTTTGCATAACCCTTTTCCCTTAATAAATGAAATGATCATTTAAAAACGGTGTTTTGTGTTTCCTTGTGTTCTCCTTGTCTTATATCACATTTTGTATGACAATCTGAAACCATTCATTGTAACAAATATGAAAAAATAAAGGAAATCAGGCAGGTGCAAATACTTTTTCATGGCGTTGTACATCCTGTGGTTTCACAAGTAACATGTTTTTGTAATTGTTTCCGACCAAACCTAATGAAACACACCTCTTCTGTCATTTTGTGCATTATTATTCCAGTCCAGGTTAAGGCACATTCCATAACATGTTGGGACAGAGAATAAGAAAGTGCGAGCGTGTGCAAAAAAGAGAGAGAGAGAAAGAGAGAGAGAAAGAGAGAGAGAGTTTTGTGTACTCACCTACATTATACTGTGGGCCCTGTTATGCTGTTATGTTTGGGACGCTGTCTTTCCCATCACTTCTCTCTCCTGTCCCTACATAAACTGCTCCAAGTCTCACTTCCTACTCACTCATTCCTGTATTTTGTCCCCGTTATTGTTCAGTCTGCTGTCTCAGGGTTAATAAAGCAGCCATCACACTGGAGTGTGGAATTCTGGCTTTGCTCCAGGCTGCTGTGGCTGCTGTCTCATCCACTCCCAATCGCTGTCCCTCCCCTTCGCTCCCAGCGAAACATTGCCTACTGAGTCGATTGTCCTGTTACAGGGTTTCTTTTGCTCTCTCTGGTCTATTCTGCTTGTCACTGTGCTGTCTCGTGTGTGTGTAACGTGAGTGGAGTGTGGACGTGGCGTCCCTGTGTGTATGGCCATATGGCATGTGATGGCTCCTACACAGTGGTTATCGTTCCTCTGCAGAACAGCCTGTACAGCTCGGACGCGCTGCGATTCTTCCACTGGGTGAGGCTTTCTGTGTGGTTCTGTGTGTGTGTTTATAAAAGTCAGGAGTATGATACATAATAAGACAGTAAGTTACAGATGTAACTATATTTTGCAAGTGTGGGAAGCTCTCTTATACAAAAAGTAAAGTGTGCTTTTCTTATTTACACACACTAGCATCGGTATACCAGCTCATTTTTCAAGTGTCTGCTGAAAAAAAAGTTTTCTAACGCAACGTTTCTACCATGCAGCACTTTACACAATATTTTATAACCATTCTTCTCAGCCCATATGTCTTAAATGTTGTTGGCATGGATGTTAGTTATCGGTGTTTCTCTAACAGCTGAAGAAACTGCGTGCTCTGGAGAGAGAGAAGGACAGTCTGTGGATTGGACTGCAGGTCCTCGAACAGGCTCGGTTCTGGTATCAACACCAGCTTGAGCAAGTCTCCCAGAGGCATGCAAGGATCGGCACAAGAGAACACGTGGAGGAAGAAGTAAGTAAATCTTTGTCATCCCTTAGTGTGTGATTATACGGCTTAAACTGTGCTTATAATATCTACAGGGATTAAGGATATCTTAAGATGAATACTCAATCAGTGCTACAGTGTGTTTTTATTAGGTACAGGTTACACCTGTATTGCAGCACTCATTAGAGATCACAGCTCTTGCCACACATGTGCGTGTGCGCTAGTTCCAAGAAAATATTGGCCAATATTTTGGCAATGATCAGATGATTAAAGGGCTCAATAGCTAGTTTTTTCAAAAAAATTCTTACTAGTACAAATAATATGGAGAATTTGTAATGCATCATAACAAACAATGGTCTAAGTAATGGCATCAGGACAAGTATATTATGTCACCCAGTGCAGCCAGATACTTTTAACGTGAGCAAAAAATACACTGTGCGTCCAAAAGTCTTAATAACAAGATACATAGTAAAAATAGAATAAACACTGGTAGTGCTTTTCTAAGATGGAGAAATTTCTTACTGGTTCATTGGGGTGAGGTTGGATCTAGAATTAGCAAAAGTGTTGCTAATTTGCAAAAGTGTTGCTAACTGTTTGCTCTGTCTCCCCTGATTGGTCACCATGGAGTCGGACTTTCTTCTTTCATGCTTAAAGTTGGGGCTTAATGATGTTTGACGTACCTGTGCTGGTCTATGGCACATGGGTACAAATTTCCTGCAAATCCGAGCCAACATCTCTGACACAGTGCTGACTGTGAATTACTCTTACAGGACTCTCATGGCAAGTCACAGCTGGAACATCATACTATAAAGCATTTTTTGTCTCCTGACTCAATAATCAAAAGTTTTTTTCTCCATTAAAAGCGATAATGTCTCCAGTATACAAAATTATAATGGTCTTTTTTTGCCTAACATGCCTAATATTTCAACAACTGGATTATATTCATAAGGTAAACCTGCACTGGACTCATAAGGGGGTCCCTGGCAGCAAAAAGTTTGCTAACCCCAGCTGATCTTGTGTGTTTGTGCTGTGGTCCATTTGAGATAATTCAGTGATCAAAAAGTATTTTGCTTGTAGTGAGGGTTGATTCCTTTTCCCTTGAAGGGCTAATTGTGATGGCAAGGGAGTTTGGCCTGTTAACAGGATCATTACATGTAATAAAGTTTTATCAGTGTCTGCACCGAGTTAGTGTGATACTCTGTGGTTGTGTGTGTAGGAGGGCTGGTCATGTGCGTTACGCTCCTCTATGCTGCGTGTGAACGGAAGTCTGGGCAGTTTGCTGAACAATGCATATGTGTGTAATGCAGCACCTGATGAGAAGGACGGCTCAGACTGGTATCTGCGCTGGACCAACGCCACACTCACCCAGGTGAGAGAGGGCACGACAGAGCACCAGGCTCAGATTGGGGACAAAAATGTATTGCACTAGAGTAGTGGGGTGGACAGAGTTCAGTTCTAGTTAGAATTAGAGAATTAGAAGGCCAATTCTGTCCAGTCCACTACGCAGAGTTGACCCTAATTAGCCTCATAAAAAAAGCTATGACAAAATTACTGTGCAGTATATACAACATTTTCTTTATATATTGTGGTACCATTTGGTTAGATGTGGTTGGAAACAAAAAGCAAAGCACTAACTTTTAAGATAGTAATATATAAAATTAAAGCATTAAAATTCATTTGTTAAAATATATTGTATATGTACAGTACTGTGCAAAAGTCTTAGGCGCATGCAAAGAAATGCTGTAGAGCAAAGATGCCTTCAAAAATTATGGAATTAAAAGTTTCTACATTAAAAAATACTATAAAGAGCAGTAAACAGTAATAAATAAAACAAAGTCAATATTTGGTGTGACGATCCTTTGCTTTAAAAAAAATAGTAGTCTCAGGTACAATTAGTGCAGTTTTATAAGGAAATGAGCTGTAAGTGTTACTGAGCATCTTGCAGAAGCAGCCACAGCTCTTCTGGAGACTTTGACTGTCACACTTGCTTCTTATTTCTGCAGCGAAACCCAGCAGCCTTCATTATGTATTTTTTTGTCTGAAAAGTGTCTCTTATGTAATACGCTGCTTTCTTTACTGACATACAAACATTTTTCTGTAACATTTAATTTTGTGCTGGAAAACTAATGTTTGGAAATCTAAAAAGTTGGGTGCCTAAGTCTTTTGCACAGTACTGTATATGATCTTTTCTGTTTAAGTCTTGCCCTCTAGTTCCTTTATGTAATTATAGTACTTTTAGATCAATGTTTCCCAGTGCAGATCCTCAGAGAATCTGGACAGTGCACATTTTTGCTGTCAACACACCTGAACCAATCAATCATGAGCACTGCATACCTGTGAAAGATTAAAAAATGTGGACTGTCTGAGGGTTTCAAAGCACAGCATTGGAAAACACTGATTCAGTTCAGTTCAATTCACCATGGATCTATGGCATCATGCTTATTCAGTTTCATGGAGCACACGTTACCTGATTTATTTATTTATTTATTTATTTAATAGCTATTGCTTATGTGATAGTCATATTTATATTTATAGTTTTAGTTATATTTATTTATAGTTATATTTAGGTCACCTTATAGCTAACCATTCAGTTCCTATTAAATGAACTGATGTGCCAGCGTGCTTGTTTGTACAGAGTGAGGAAGAGATTTGAAAAAGTGAACTTAGTAAGGAATAATGCTTGTTAGCAGTTGTAACAAATTGAAAAAACCACCCTGAGTTCAAAAGACATGACAATGAATATATGACTGTGTTAAGAAGGTCTTAATATTTTCTGTTGTTCTTTTAAATACAGGAGGTGAGTCAAAAGAATGACAGGATTTCTATGTTGGAGTTTGAGAAAGAGATACTCATTCAACAACAGGATGGAATACACTACTTCTGAGGCCACACCCACACCCACACCCATCCACCCACACACACACAAAATACTCCATCTCCATCTTTGTAGAATGATCTTGAATGTGCTTTTGAATATACTTTTAAACACACAACCAAAATCTGTGGCCTTACTGTAACAGTTGTAAATATGTTTGGAAAATTGCACATAAGAGTACATTTGTCATTTAATATAATCCTGTTTATTGTTTTTTGCTTTATATAGTTAGATGGTGTCCCTTGACTACAAATGTGAATTGTGAATTTTTATGGTTGTTCATACTTTATTAAATCAACTATTTGTTTTGTTGTGGCCAATGGCAATGCGTCCACCTCTAATTTGCTTCTTCATCTGTTATGTTCTATCCTGGGAAAAATGACCCATGTTTTTTTTTTTTTTTTTACTTAAATTGGAATCTTGCTAAAAATTATATTTTCAACATGAAACTTTATGTGCTTGGCATATTTGAACATGAAAAATGACAAACCCCACTTCATATTAATATTGCACAGGCTATATTTGGGTCATTGTGGCCTGAGATTAAAATGGATTAAAAATAAATGAGGCTCAATTGAGGCCAATTTAAAAAAAAAAGAAAAAAAGAAAAAAAAAAATCACAAACAAACAAACTAACTAGCTAACTAACTAACCAACCCTGCTGGTAGGAGCATCCTCAGGCATGAGAAGTGGTTTTATTATCTTTAATAAATATTATTTTCTGTCTCAGCTGCCCAAAGTCAGTATGATCCTTGAACAGTACATCCGTTGCTAAGAAGTGAACAGAACACAAGGGTTATATAAAACACCAAAGCTTCTGGACTGCAACTCTTCAGCTTCACACTAGAGTGCAGCAGAGTACATAAAGGCAAAGCAGTAACACAGCATTGTCAACACCTACAAGGCTGGTGTACCCAACACATACAAGGGTATGTAATTATACAGTATACTATAAAGTCCATATTTTTCCAGCTCTATTTCTGCAGCAACTACATCCAACTTTGCCGCAATATCACACACATGAAAAAATGTGACTATTATTTATTTGTCATCACTTACAGTTACTGGTCCGTGCTATAGCTGCTATGTGCTAAAAAATGTATTATTATGTACCATTTACTATTAAATAAAAATAATTTCCAACAAGAATCTCATGGCTATATTAAACATTAAATATAACTTTAAACAATCATATTTATACTTTTTGTTTATTTCTGTTATCACTGAACAGAAATATGATTTTAGTGTCTGTTACATTTTCTCATCTCATTTACACTCCCACCTGTGCACACACAGCTGCCATCTGGAAATATCCCAGAGCATATGAGGGGGCAAACTATTATTTATATGGATAATTTAGAGAAAAAAGCTTACATACACTCACAATCCTATTTATTAGGAACACCTCCATCTCAATAATCAGCCAGTCATGTGACAGCAGTGCAATGCATACAGTCATGCAGATATAGGTCAACAGCTTCAGACATCAGAATGGGGAAAAATTGATCTCAGTGACTTTGACCATGGCATGGTTTCTGGTGCCAGATGGGCTGGTTTGAGTATTTTAGAAACTGCTGATGTCTATGCACAGCAATCTCTAGAGTTTATAGAGAGTGGTGTGAAAAACAAAAAACATCCAGTGAGCAGCAGTTCTGTGGGCAGAAACACCTTGTTGGTTTGAGAGGTCAGAGAAGAATGGCCAGACTAGTTCAAACCGACAGGAAAACTGGATTTTTTCCATTTTATATTCCATCAGACAGCTTTTTTGCAGTCCAGCATACATATATGAAAAACTAAAAGTATCATAATAGAACTATATTGTATTAAAATAGTGATAAGTGAAAGAAATTTGGTATATTGCAAATAATACGTACTTTTCATTTTGCCCTGTCAGTTAGCGTTTAATGACTTATTAAACAGAGAAAGATGGAAGTTCATCTAATGGGTGCTGCTCAGTCTAAGATTTAAATCTCTTGTATTACTGGCAGCAGTGCTTTGGGTTCCTCTGTGCCGTTTATGTCTCATTTGTGTTTGCTGACGAAGAAAATCCTGTCACCACATGTTATGGTTCCTACCCTGGTGGTCCCCCATTGATCTCAGTGCAGTTGATAAGAACTATCTTCACATCTGAAACACACAGTCTTCTCTCCATCAAAAGCATAAACACACTTGCAAAGGTGTGCTGAGACTAAACACAACTGCGCTTTGAGCAGAGCATGTGGCTACAAGTTGCAGAAACAGCTCCATCTCACTATGCACAGTCTCTGCAGTAAAGACACATAAGACGAACACACTATGAACACTGATATGACAGTTATGGGATGGATATATATGTATATTATAGTCTTTACAAAGGGGTGGGATTAACATTTCTCTTTCAGTATGAGCATGAACCTCTGAAAGTTATGTTGTGATGTGAAATAGGAATTACAACTGAAAGCTTGATTTGCCCTTCTCTGTCGCTATGGAAATCTTCTCCCAGGTATTCAATTTTGTATGAGTTTTTAAATTATATGACTTACATCTTTCAGCTCTAGACTAAAATCACACTTCTTAACATCTTAATATCCCAGGAGCTATGGGTCTAGACTTAAATTCCTAACTCTCATTACTAAACATTACTATTACTATTACTATTACTATCAGTTTCACTGCAGTTACTGAATAATTCATAGTAGTTTCTGAATAATACACTTTAAGACAAATAACTGAACAATAAACCATCAGAATAAACAGGCACTTTATTCAATCCTTAAAAGACAAAGGAAATTGGTTTGAGAACCATTTTCTTCATGTCTTCCCTCATGGAAAAATCACGTACATTTCACATGTGATTATGTGAATAATGTGATTACATGTGAAAATGATATTTCATCATGTTATGCCCTGAAATTGCCCATGTGAACTCAAATAATCATTATGTGAATAACTTGTGATGAATAAAACCACATGTCCTTCATGTGAAAAATTAGCATAGGGAATCATGTATAAATAAAATCTCATCTGAAAAAAACAAATCGCACATGCAATACATATGAAATCTCCAGATGTGAGAAATGTATGAAACATAACTTGTGAAGTGTCTAAAAACCAAATGTTTCTATTTGACATGTGAACTGCGGTTATTCATATGGGATGTTTGTGTGACTGTTCTGTAAGGCGTTTTAAACAAACCGCTAAAGTACCTAACTATGACCCAAAGCAGATTTTTTTTCTTGCTCTGCTTTGGTGTGAGCTTATAGTTTATTGATTCCCGGCAGATATTTGCATAGTTGATAATGACACCGTGTTTGCAAATGAGATACACAATTCTTTCTTATAATCTTTTATGGAAGATGTCAATTACACGATTTAATTTAATGACATCTAGTATTATTCATTTTTCAGTCTTTGTGATTGATTTCAGGGATGTAGCCTGCATAATCACTGCTGGCTCCTTAACTGTTTAACATTGGAAATGTTCCTTTAATGAATGTACTTACATTGCCATTTTCAGCCTGACTAAACTTTCCAAAGTAAGACTCAGACAACAGATGCTGATTAATGCTTGTTGATGTCTTTTTGTATTTATAGTTGAAACTTGTTTCGCCATGTGGCTTGATTGCCTCATGCAGCAAAAAGAAACCGCAGTTCTCCTACTGAGGAATTCAGAAGGCTTTTCTGGCTGATAAAGATCTTGTTCTGAAGCACATTGCCACCCTAATGCATACTTTAATGTGTGTAAGTTCCAGCAGGCCTGCCACTGAACCGTCAAGGCCAGAGTACCAGCAACACCATTAATTACTGCCTTTTATTCACAAGGATGCAGTAAACAGCTTTTGTTGGATCTGTCACACTTCTATGAGAGTTAAGATCATTCTTCCGTTCTGCAATGGTTCATTGACATTGAACTCTGCTGGTGCAATTGCCCTCCCTCCAATAATTCCCAGTCAGCTTGGGGGTTTAGTGGATTGGGTGCTAGATTTGCAGTAGGAAATGCAAACCACATCCATGCAGGTCTGCTAAAGCGTGAAGGATAAACAGGTAGTGGATTTCAGGAGGGTGGGGTGCATTTTTGTGGCTTGCATTAGTTTATTCCCACTTCCCACTACCTCTGCACAGAAGAGATGCTTGCTTAATAATAAGTATACCAACAGCTGTTATTCAGCTTCTTGTAGATGTTCTTTGATGAGCACTTAGAGGGAAGTGGAAATGAGAAGGTGAATGTGATTTAGCCCTATCAAAATGTTGCAAAAACACAAAAAGTCAAATCTCTCTTTTAATCAAATACTGATGAAATCTGTTCCACATTATATTGCTATTAAAGATTTTATCCCAGTGTGGGGAGATCTTTGATGATATCCTGAGCCTAAAGGAATTATTTACTATTTTGCTTTTTTGGTTGATGGAATTTTGAATCTACAATGCATGTCTATTAAAATACAAACTATATTTACACATAAACTTTTAAGATGAAGATATATTATACAAACACCACTGACATTTTAAATACTACTAATTGCACTAGATATTAATCACTTAGTTAACAAGATGTTTATGACTTAATTACAAACAGTAACATTATTGTAATTCATTACTGCAATTTAATTTACATTAGCTGTAATGAGCTAATCTCATTGGGAGCACTGGCAGGTACTTGGTACACAACAACAATTCACTGTATCACACTGGAAAAATCAGTGATGCCTATAATTATTAAAGCATACATGTAAGAACTCATGCTCGACAATCCTTTGCTAAATTATTTTTTTATTGATTTTTTTTTGTCCTGCTCCACAGTTAACCCCTTGAACTCCAGGCTTAACTGCTATAAATTATTTAGGAACTACAGTGAAATGAATAAGTATGGTATGTAGTTAAGAGACTGAGGAACGTAAGTCTGAACACACGATTGGCTCCTTGGAATTGAAGGGGTTTTAAATTTAAGAACATGCACTAGATGACGCAGAGCTGCCATTGTGTTCTAGCTTGTAAGAATGTAATATGATGAGCAAATCCGTCTTCCTCTGGTGTTAAATCATATCCCTGAAAGAACCTCATGTGGCGTTGAATAAAAATGTAATGAACAATGGCACAGTAGGAATATGAAAATGCAAAAATCATAGCCCTAAGTTAATAGAAATATGAGATGAAACACTTCTCCCTCTGATACACTTCTGTCATTAAAACATGCATGGAAGTTTCTCACATTGAAGTAAAATGAACATGGTGTTCATCACACCTGGAGCTTACCTGGAATTAGACACATTTAATAACCTGACACAGCTAACATGAATCATGATGCAATCAAATTTTTTACAGTAAAGTCATGCTTTACATTATTATTATTATTATTATTATTACTGCCTCTCAGTAATAATAGTCTTCAGATGGAACCCAGATAACAGAGAATACTATCAGAACATTTAAGTATTGGAGCATTACTGCTCCTGGGTGTTAATTTGCATATTTTGCCCATTATTTTGATCTTTAGAGTCTTTGTTTTGTTAGATTAAGCGTTAATTTTTGGTGTTAGGAATGTGTTGTGTGTTTGTCTATGCCGGTATGTGCTATAGCTACATGTCGTTTTATATTCATGGGGTTTACCATCCAGCAGAAATCCAGGTGAGCTTTGTTATCCCTCGCTAGTTAAGTTCTGTGGTTAAATACAAAGCCTGTGCAGTGCATGTAAATGTGTGTGTGTAAGTGTGTGTTTTTTTAACATTAATCCTGCAATATTCTGAAAATATCTGTGTAATAATGGTTTGCTTTACAACATTCCTAGAACCATAACATTTAGAAAATTCTGATAAGCTTGGAAAAGAATATGGAAATGATGAATAAAAAACTTTCCTCGTCAGGATTTTGTTTTTTCTCAGTTGTGGTATCTATCCCATAAGCTGAGCTAACAGAGAATGTCACACCGTGTACCTTCCAGTTTAGTGAAGAAGCCTGATCTTTTCACAAAATATAACAGCACAGTATGTTTTATGATATTTTTAAAAAAAAATTTCCACCTAATTTAGCAAATTATAAACACTCTCATTAATGTTGGGTTCTGAGATAGCAGCAGAACAATAACAATAACAACAACAACAAAAACAGCCTGACCTTTTCCATAACTGATAAGAACTTTATCATAACTAATTCAGCCTTTAGCTTTTCAGGAAAAGTTTGACACTCAAGAGCTTGTGTGGGTTGTTGATTGTGGATATTGTGTGCATGCATACATTAATATGCAAAGAAAGGAAAATGAAAATGAAATGAAAACTCATGAAAATTGACTGTAAATAAGTGCAACTCTGGTTTGAAGCATATCACACGTAGTTTAATTGCTTTTCTGCACTCTGAATGTGTTAAAATTGTACTTTTTTCATCATAGCGACCCACAAAATGCATATCAGTCCTGTTTATTTGATTTTCTTCCTCAATTTCTTCTCCAGATTTACTCACATGGCACTAATGCAACAACAAGGTGCATGTTAAAATAAAACAAAATAATTCTAAATTGGATTTTCATGTTATTCTAGTTTTGATGAAATCCACTGTAACTGGATAGCAAGATAGTCTAAAATTAGGAAACAAACCATATTTAACATTATCAGGAAAATATATTATAAGCCATCCTTCTCCACAGATTTTATTTGTATGTGGTAACAAAAGAATAGTCCATCATTATGGACTTCATATGGACTATGCTGCTATTTGTGCTCTCTGTATGAGTCTGTTCAGTAGCATGGTTCCCCGTTGTCACTCAGGCTGTGTTTAGACTCTCCATCACTGTTACACTCTGTGAGCTGCCTCGTAGCTTCAGTCCCTCTCTCGCTCTCAGGTGACAGCTCCATCATGGCATCTGGCAGCCGGAGCTCCAGGAGATTCTGCAGATGTTTGATGTAGCTGATGGCCGCCCGTAATGTCTCCACCTTACTCAGTCTTTTATCCTCAAACTCTTGAGGCAGGTGCTCTCTGAGGCGTGCATAGCCCTGGTTCACACAACGGACCCTCTGCCTTTCACGCTCGTTGCGTTTACGGATGAACGCTGGTTCAAAGGAGCAGTCGTACATGCTCAGGTGTGTGGGGAAGTGCAAGTAGGAGAAGCGCCCACTGTATCTGTGACTGTAGACTGGCTCTAAGTAAGTCTGCTCAAAGTGGAGGCTTAGTGCATCTCTGAATGGAGAGTGCTGGTGCTCCATGCACAGGCCAAAAGTTAAAGGCTGCAAATAGGACCCTCGCTCTGCAAAGTCTTGCAAATGGTCAGCAGCCATTTGTCTGCTAAGAGAAATATTATACCTTCTGAAATGTAGATAAATTCACAAATTTCACAAAAAGCAAATTAAATCACAACAAAAAAGAGTGTCTTACTTTGCAACAAACTGCTATCCAGTTCTTGCGGTTGTTCTTGGAATTGTTGTAAATCATAGATACTTGATCTCCACTAAGGACTCCTTAATGTTCAAGCCAACAAGTTGTTCCTCTCTTCGTGAATTTTACATGACTGGACACTTTGTAGTAGTGGGTGTGGTCTTAAAAATAAGACACATCTTTATGATGTAACCTGCTCACGTATGGGTACAGATGATATGATAAGTTGATAACTGATACCGGCACTACAGTGGGCGGAAACCATCTCATTTCTCCAGTCTTACATGTGTAAAGAGGCAGGCTGTCTCCTGAAACGTCACACTGCATGGATGTTTTTAGTCAAGTAAACACAGAAACAAATCTGATTCAGATTAAACAAAAATGCCAGGGGGGGTCTTTCTCAGATAAGCCATTCTGTACCCTGTGCTGATACAGTAAGCTTTTGACTACCTGATTTTATTGCCTCTGGCAAACTAGTGAATAAACTAGACTTGGGAGTTTTGGGAGTTATTTACACATGATGTATATCTAACTTCCACATTCAGACATTTGTATGCCAGTTTATCTTAAATTATGTTCTGAATCTCACAACAAATATTTGTGTTCATTCAGAAAACCCATTTCTTCCTTTCTGTGGACGAATTTGTTTCCAAAGTGCCCTGAACTCCCATAAGATAAAACTTAAGAAAAATAGTGCCCTCTTTTGGCATAGAAGGATTTCTACTGTATATCACTGGTTATACTGTACATACACTGTATATTGCCTTTGATTTTGATGTCTCTAATACATGAGTAACATTTCATTCCTAAACCACATTATTTACATAGATAGTGAATTGTGTGTAATCACAATATTTTTTATTTGAAAAGAGGATAACAATTTTCTTGTCTAAAGTTAATGGAAAAAAACAAAAACAAACAAAAAAAACTTACAAAAACCCTTGTAAAAACAGAAAATTATCTCCCGCACATGTGAAAATGGGTCCTTTTCACAAGATTTCTTTCCTGAAAGTGCTCACCACTTACTATCGCTTGTGCACCATCACGTGAGTACCACTTACTTTCTCATTTACTTTCAGAAAAAAATCTTGCACACAAGATAATTTTCCATTTTCATGAGATTTTTTTAAGTATGTATGCAAATTTATGGTATGACAAAATACTATTTAAGTCTATTATGTCACCCCTCTAAATATACATTAAATAGGCTACTTCATTCAAATAGTAACTAATTATTACTGTCATCAATTTATATGTAAGAAATAAGAGCTAAAATTTACTAAACATGACTCTGACAGTTCATTCTTTCATTCATCTTCAGCAAGTCACTTCACCCTGGTCAGGGTTGTGGTGGAGGCAGAGCCTATCCCAGTTCAAGGTGGGAATACACCCAGATCAAGCTGGGAATACACCCTAGATGGGCCGCCAACTAACTCAGCTCACCATGCATGCACACATTCACACTTAGAGGAAATTTAGAATACTCAGTCTACATGCTGGAGGGTTTCTGGGAGATGGGAGGCAACCGGAGACCCTGAAGGACACCCACACTGTGAGGTGCTGAATCACACAGTTGATGATTCTTTATATGCCACTGATATGTCATATAATTAATAAGGCAAATAAAAATGTGAAACAAAACCAATTAAATACCAGGCTCACCAAATTGGCTGGAATTAGCCAATATTAACTCAATGTCTTAGAGCCATATATAATAGAGTGAACACCCACAGACGCACATGTGAACAACGACACTGCAGCTGGCCAGTTATTTCTACCCCAAAACTATCAATATGAATTCTGTACATGAAATCCAATAGCATATACATGATTACAAAAATCTCACAGTGCTGAGTCAGTAGTCAGTACATATGGCCTTTAAAGCAAATGAGAGGAGTTTATTTGACTGATTATAACAGCAGCACACTGTAGCAGGTGGGGCTTTGGTTTAGTAGGAGTCAAGCAGTAGGAAGGCAGAGTTTGGCATACCTGAGCCCTGTTTTCCACATGTATTAATGTGATCTCTCTCTTCTTTATCTCTCTCTCTGAGCAGTGAGTTTAGTGTGTGTAGGTGGCTGAGAGCAGAGCAAAGCGATTAGCGAGCTGGAAAGCTGCCAAATTATTTGTGTTGAAATATTTTCCATTACTGACTGACTACTGTGCCACGGGCATGATCCTAAATAAACAGCTCACCTGTGATTTTACCCTGGGTCTGTTGTGTTTCGGAGTGGCATGCCACACCTCTTAATAATGTATTCATTATTACCAAACCCATTTTCACAATTTTGCAGCTCTGCCCCAGGATACCGCCTGCACCAACTCCATGATCTTGTTTGAGTTTGCATAATGATGAAAGTAACGTCCTGAATGTTGTATATCCTGACACATGAAAAACACATGAAAAATGAATTTCTCATAATAATTATGTCAGTCTAATATTAGCCACAGCACAGAAGTCTCAATGTTTCCCTATTTTGTGGAAAATATGGAAAATATTGTGTTCCGTTCAATAAATGAGAAAGACAGCCGCATCCAGACTTTTCCATCATATTTTTTGCAACACTCAATATAAAAAGAAGGCAACTACTTTTAATGAGAACAGCCATGATCATCTGTCATTTGTTGAGCTTTCTGAGATTAAAAGCACTTTCTGTGAGGCACTATGGAGGAAATGAACAATTTCCTCTATCTGCACTTTTGCTTGCTTGGCTCTTCAATTACTTCACTTTTAAACTATCCTACTTAGCACTAGCATTGCCAGGGAGATTTAAAGACTCAATAAGAGGACCTGGCATGTCCTTTCACCTTAAGTAGAGGATAAATGTGTAAATGCCCCAGTCTTCTTTGCTGATCTACAGCCCTGGTTTGTCCTCCAGAAAACACAAGTCCGTACTTTTTAGTTCTTGCCAAGAGCATATATAATGCAACCACAGTACAGAATGCAGTGTGTTGGTTCTTAATGACCTGACTCTGTTTGATCCCCTGTTTCACTGAATTCATAGAATGAGATTTGAAAGGTTTATATGAGAAACAAAGGGATCCCAAACAGTTTTATAAAGTAACAGGGGAATTCTGTATCTGAATTTTTCACGTCACTGAATGTCTGTGAATGCTTAGGAGGTCGGGGTTCAAGCCCCAGCACTGCCAAGCTGCCACTGTTGGGCCCATGAGTAAGGCCCTTAACCCTCTCTGCTCCAGGGGTGCCGTATCATGGCTGACCCTGCGCTCTGACCCCAGCTTCTTAACAAGCTGGGATATGTGAAGAGAAGAATTTCACTGTGCTGTAATCTATACGTGACAAATAAAGACTGCTGCTTCTTAACACAATACTATACACATTTTGTGGAGATCAGAGAAATTAAGTGTAATATTTTGAAATTATAGAAAAAGACTCAAACACCATTTTTTAAAAAAAGATTATCATCCTCAAATTTGAGAAAAAAACCCTTACACAAAAAATATATTAGAAAATACTAAAATACCATGTAATATATTTACCAATAAATGTCGATATATACATACACAATGGATTTTAAAGTAATGTTTTTAAATATTTTGTAATATATGTAATACTGCATGTATTACTGTAGTATAGACTAGATCAGATTACTGTGTGCTCTATTTTTTCTATTCCAATTCTTTGCAAGCTGCAAACCTTTAAAGAGCAACTGAGAAATTTAGAATGACTGTAGTATGAGGAAGATAATGGAGATTACCCTTACTGTCATTTCTGTGCTTGTCCTTCTAATAAGAATTTAAGAAGAAACTATTCAACAGGCATGCTGGAGTCCCTATAGTGATATTTCCCTGGCACACATACATAAACATAATGATATAGAAGATCTACTACTACATATTTACTCTTATTGGGTGGTGAATCAGTGCCACAGGGCATGTGTGGACAAAGTATTCCCCTACCTTTATAACATCTGGGCTGCAGAAATCTTATGGTAGTCTCTTTCTACCAGTGGACATGGTGGATTGTGGCTGACACAGCAACAGATCAGTAACTCAAGACTACAGTCAGTAAATGTACATCTACCTTCCTATACTTTAGGGTATAGGATGTGAATTCAGTGTCGAGATGTTTTCCATATTGATTTGGACTTGGTCTTGGTCATGGGCACTGGTCTCTCTAAATATGGTCTTGGTCTTGACCAAGAGTTTGGAAGCAAAATATTCATGTTGTCTTTTGTTTTTGCATGCACAAGTTTGACAAGAAGTAATTCCTTCTTCTAGAAAACATAGCCTAATCATTGGTGCAATGCAAGAATGAAGCCATTTAGTTGAAGTAAAGGCTCGGCCTCTAAAAAGATTTCATGGTTTTGTCTCAATCTTGACTCTGCTTTGACCCCAAGACTTGGTCATGACTGGATCTAGGCTAGTCCTGGTCTTGGACTTGTCTTGACAATGGTGGTCTAGTAGTAGGTATAATGGTTGCTGACTGTATTTGCCCATAAATCATATATAAATAACATGTAAAATATGTAAAACTGTTGACCAATATGATCCATGTATTATATTTACAAGTGTTTTAATTTCAGATTTTTCTATGTTAAATATTATTTGTGTTATTTTCTATTTCCATTACAACCACTGATGAAATATACCACAGAATTAAAGAAGTAACGGTCAGTATATTAGACAAGAACCGTATTGTCTTCTTTGTGTCTAAAGGATATAATAATTATTATTTTATTAACTTCTATTTTAATAATTTACTACTTTGTTGATTTATTCATGCTGGTACTGGAAATGTTTGAAGGCTGGCGCCTCACAAAGACCAACATTACCTCAAATTACTTTCAGATTTACAGAAGGCAAAGATTTATTTAGTCTACTTCCTCCACCACTGACCGATAGGCATCATCTGCTTTACTGCACCTCCATGTCCCCAAGTGTCCGCTGCAGTAAATCTCTGTGTTAGATGTACCAAGGCCTTTCCATCTTTTCTATTACCTCTGAATCCTAATATCTAGAAGAGCAAATCATCTCATATCTCATCTTTTATTCCCATCTTTGACTTACGGCCATCAGCAAAGTGCAGAAACTGCACTGCATACTAAAAAAAACAGACAAAAAACTGACAAATACTGAAAAAGTACAGAGCCATTGATGTGACATTAAGGCCACAAATGAATATATTTTGAGGACAAAAACTATTGTGGCCATGATATATCAAAGTTATGGCTGCGAACTGTGCATGTTGAGCCAATAACTTTATGTCTATATCTTAATATGTGGCCTCTAGTTATTATTTGGCTAGAACAGGTGAAAAAGTCACTTAAGACGTGACTCCAGTATATCTTATGCGTCATTCCAATATTGTAGTAATGTGTAATATTATCAATCATTTACACACTTAGGTTCCTGCGGCCACAGTGGTCTATTTCAGATGATTTCTCTGTTTCTACCTTGTGGGCTCAATATATTAATTCCTGGCCAGGACAAACTTAACTTTGCCCTCAATATATTAATTCCTGGCCACGAGAAACTTAACTCACGGCTTTAGTGTATTATTTATGGCCTGAACCAATTTAACTCAACTTTAAAATAGCTCATAGTAACAGTTCAACTATAGGAGCAGAGAAATTAAGGAGCGAAATGAGCCAGGGTAGAGTCGAGTGTGACAGGTGTCTTCTGTTTATATTGTCTTCCTGCTTGTTTCTGCCTTCTGTTATCTACTTCCTGTTTCCTTTCTTTCTCCTGCTTCAGCTCAGCTCTGAACACACCCCATGTTTGCACCTGTTCTCATCATTAGTCTCAATTTGTCTCATAGTTTATTTACACCCCTTAGCTCCTCTCCTGCGCAATGTTGTGTTATTCTTTCAAAGCTCAGTATTTTTTGCTTTCTGGAGAACGGGTGGGGCCATAATCTTTTATGGAGCACATCACTTCTTGTTTTGACTTTATCCTGTCTTTTAGATTTATGATAAGGGATTTACTTTACCAGTTATTAGTGTCAATCATTAACAATAGAAAAATCTTAATAAATACTTATGTTATATATGGCTTTCTCTGGCAAGTAATGTTCACTGTTCATATTTATAGAAGCTTTTACAGAAGCATTTGTAACCAATATTTAGTAATGTAGAGAAAATGTATTCAAAAGTATTCACTGTGTAGATGACCTCTTATTTCAGAACTTAGGGAAAGAGAAGATGATAAAACCTGAGTACAGTGTGACAATGTTATCCAGAAATGTCCTGCAGATGAGCAGGAGCAGATTAGAGGAAGGAGTGCCATCAGAGTATGAGGTAACCACACTGCTTATGGTGGCAGCTATCAAAATGAAAACAATTTTACAGTTTTGCAACATAAATATATTTTACTGCATCTTTTTCACTTCGTATACTCCCTTACTGAGTGTCCTGTCAACTATTATACAACAACTGTCTGTAAACAAAACCTGACTCTCCTATAGACATATGAGCCCTGGAGACAAGTGAGAAAATTATAAATCTCTCATTCTACACTGACAGATTGCTGACTACTGAGTTCATATATGTAAGAAAACAAAAGAAAGAAGCATGCTGTGCCAGTAAGAGTTCAGTGTAAGCTGGTCAAGACCTTTGTGAGCCAACACTAAGATGTAACTATTTAGATCAGACCAATTATGAAAGCCTACAGCTTCAAATATTATGGTTTGGTTTAGCTATTATTATTATTATTATTATTATTATTATTATTAATTGTTTTCTTTATTCCTTGTCTTGTGTTACTTGTGTTATATGGTACAAACCTCCCCAACAGGGTTTTTAGACTGATGGTCTTCTGTCCCTGACTTACTAAACTAGCATGAGGATGTGTTTTTGATAGAGACTACAAAGCACTGCTGTTAGTCATTTTGGATAAGGGCATCTGCTAAATGCTGTGGATGTAAATGTAAGTGTAAGGGTTAGGTCATCTGTGACACACCTTACTTTGGCTTTTGATATAATATATATATATATTTTTTTCAATTTTAGATATACAAGATAAGAGATGAACTTAAAAGAAGAGTAATTTATTATTGTGATCTGAGTGGGACACTGTAAGAGTTGTTTCTCAGGACAAGAGCAGAATCTGAGAAATATGAGAAATAAAATCCCACAATTTCAAAGACACCTTACTTGTGCCTAGTAGAAGTGAACAGGATTAGCTGAAGGGTATTTAGATTAATTTTTCTCTTGGTAAAGTTTCCGCTCTGATCTAATGAGACTTAAGCAGGTAAATATGCATTGCTCTCATTAGATACGCATATTAACTGGTAATTAAGGCAATGCGACTAAAGATAAGCAATATGTCTGCAACAGCAGTGGGAACTACACCGTTTCACAGAAATATTGTGCTTAAATATATTTTTCAGGATAATCAGCAGAAGGACATTTACTAAAAGCAGTGATAATTGTTATTAGTTAATCCAAAACCCTTTTCACTAAATGCAAGTATTTTGAAAGTTTTCAAATTTTCATGCAATATGTACTAGAGCCCAGAACAAACAAGCAAAAAAACAGCCTTGGGATTCATTTCAGAGAGCTTCTGCATTGCCAGAGTCCTACATTTCTCTTTGTAGATATACGCTGATTTAGATGAGAAAACACAGCAGGGACGAGTAAGCAGTTGTAATAGAAACCAATCAATTTCACTATCTATTACTCCACACAAGTTACCCAATGGGACTTGCTGTTGTTTTTCTATTTCTCATGGGTCCATGGATAATAGACAAAGCCTTTGCTACTCTGTTTATAACAAAATGCTACAGTGAGATAAACAACAGACACATAGTTCCTGCTTTGGATGTAGAAGTCATGGGGGAGTAGAGATGGAGAGAGAGGAGTTGTTCAGAGAAGAAAGAGTGATGTGGGGGAAAGATAAAATAGGAGTAATTGGCTAAATTGGGGATGAAGGAGAAAGGGATTGTGTTACTGTCTGCTTTAATGAAGACTCAGACTTAGATTAATGAGTGTGTGTCTGCGCATCAGACACCCTGCGCTTTACTCTCGACAGATTAAATTAATAAATAACGCTGAGAAAATTGACCTAAAGCATACAAATGGTGCAAGACAATTAAAAGGAGAGGACCAAGTGAGCTGAATGTTCTCCAAAAGAGGGTTTTTAAAAACTTTGTCCACTCTGTGATAAAAGAGAAAACTGCCAAATCCACTCCAGAGGAAGTACTGCAGTGGCACTTTAAAACAATCTGATGCTATTTTCGTAAATTAATCTTAGATCAGTAGATATAACTTACTTTCTAATTGCAATAGAGATTTACAGTCTAATGTCATTAAAATTACTCACTAAATCCTAGACAATAAGGCAGGTTTGGATAGTTGCAAGTTTGGTATTCAAACAAAATGTACCATATAATTATGGTAAACAAGCTGTCATGGTTTCCTGCTTCAGGTTGCAGATCCTATGGCAAATAATGCCATGCTCTCATGTGTTTGTTTCTGTTCTAATCCTGTCTCTGCCCATGTCCTGTCATTGGTTTGTTATCTGACTGTGTTTACCTGTTTGGGGTTAGTACTTGATTAGTTCGTCTATATATACCCTGCTCTTTCTTTGTAGCTGTGCAAAGTCTTGTCATGCATTTATTCTTGTTAGGTCTGAGTCTTGTAGTTCCTGGTTTGACCTTTGCCTGATTTACCTGATGACTTTGGTTTTATGATTTCAAAAATACACTACAAAAATAGAAGTAAAACTGCCATTTCAATAGCTCAAAAACCACTAACCTAAAATGTGCATTATATCAATGTTTACTATTTATATACCATCCATGCACTAGTTCTGTTCTTTCTTTTGACTATATAATACAAACGGTACAGCTGTAAGTAAATCTCTTACATGTTTACTCCGAAAAATACTTAATAGAAATATAATGTTAATACTCTATTCATATATTTATTAGTTTAGTCGAAAGTAAGCATGTTCCCTTGAAAGCATGCCTTGAGTGATAGAAAATCAGTCACAAAATGTAGCTAGTTCTCTGCAAATAACAGAAAAGCTACCAATCTGGGAGGATTTCTCTGCTGCTCAGTGGACACCAAACTGCCAAGGAAGTGAGGAAGGCACTACTTGGCAAGATCTCCCAACTGCATTCCAAACACATTACTGCTGCACCACTTGGAAACCTACATGCTGGTTTTTTTCTTTCTTTTTTATTTTATTTTTTCTTTTTGTTTTACATGAATTCTGACATTTGCAATAATTTGCTCTGTCTTTTGTTCACTGGTCAATTTCAAGAATTAAGTCACCTTTTTTATACACAGAAACCCTGTTGTGGTCATGTTTGTAGTTAGAACATTTTATATCAAAAATAAATGAGTATTTCTTCACATTTATTCTTAAACATGACATTGTAACATGACTTTTCAAACATGAAATCCTGGAAAACACACAGTAACTAGAACCTGAAGTGTAAAGAGAAAGCACTTATTTGGAAATAAGTTTGGAGATAATACAGATATATGCCATATAACCATATCACCTGCAAGGTTAGTCGGCACACACAGTTTTTTTTTTTTTATATGATACAATTATTTGTTTATTACAATCATTAACTGTTAACCATTTTGCTCATTCAAGGTAAAATTTAGAGATAATTTCACAAGCAATTTCATGATTTGACTCTCAATATTATTTTTTACACCTTGCCACTAGGGGGAGTATTTTCTACATTATAAGATGGAGGAGCTATCACTTATGAATATGTGTGAATTTAAATGAACATCAACATATTACAGTTCAGAGAGTCCAAAAAACCTGATCCACTCATACTAGTGTCACTACCATTTCACAGCAGTGCTGGTCCACCAGTTGAATAACATCTGGTCAGTGGTGGGCCTATGGGCTCCATTCAGTAATGATATACCTACAAATTACTCACATCTAGTTATTTTACCTGATAAAGTGCCCAATGATTATAGGTTGACTGTATAAGCTAGGTGTACCTGACTGTAGGTAAACCAGCAATTTGGCCCTGATTTACCAAAATAATGTGCACTAATTAGTGTGTGCAAATGTATACATTGCATGCACAAATTGTAAGTGTAATGAAATTCAAGGAGGAATTTAAAATTCCCAGAACAAAGTCACATCTGTGGGTATTCACTGAGGTTGAGTGCATATGATCATATTTTGCATTTCACAACTTCCTGCAGTTTCCTCTTGAGATCAAACTGAAGGAGAACTGTAGCAATCTCGCACACAAACCACAGAGTCACAACTAGGCATAACAACTACAGGCTGCTTTAAGTCAGTAGAGCACCATATAAAGACAACTGAGTCAGTGTGTCAGTCATTTATGTATATGATTTTGATGGAAAAGCAGCAGAAACAGGAGCTTTTGATTCTTGCTAGGACTGTTCTTCAAAGGAATTCTTCACTATGCCTATTCAGCCTTCCTCTGTTTCTCTCTCTCTCTCTCTCTCTCTCTCTCTCTCTCTCACCTTGTGAGTGTCAGGAACTTAGTCTCTGTTTGAAGCTCCTCTCTGGTGTCTCTGACGTTCTGTTTTATGAGGTCTATGAGTTGTGAGCTGATTTTACACACTTTTTTACAAACAATACAATGGAGCTGCTCCACATGTGAAAAACCAACATTGAGTGTGTCATGCTGTGTTCACTTTATTGAAGTTAAAACAGTAAGAGAACATGCACATTTATCTGCATGTATTGTACAAATAGCACATGGCAGCATTTAGTCTGTGTTAGTAGGGCAAATAATGTGTCTGCTAATTGCTGCTGTTAAACCTCACTTCATAAATGCACACAGATGGTGAAAACTGGGATATTCTGCACGCCTAGTTTTTTGGAAACACATAGCAATTTAATGGTCATCTTTTGTGCACCAGCTTGATCAAGGTACATTAATGTGTTTCTCAGCAATTTTCTACAAACTCTTTTTTTTTGGTTTAAAATTATTCAGGAATTTACTGATATTGTGTGGGCCATACAGTTTAATGACTGTAAATCCTCTTGACAAAAGGTCTAATGCTGTACACTGTAATAAATTGCTGTAAATTTTACAGTAATTTCCTGGCAGTTTGGGTTGTAACTGTAAAATTTACAGTAAAGTACTGTAAAATCTTAATGTTGTAACAAATGACACATAACCCAGCACATATGCTCATTTGGCTGATGCAGAATACAACTGAGTTGAAGGTTAGAGGTCTTGCCCAACCATGGCAGCTTGGCAGTACTGGGATTTGAACACTCAACCTTCTGAGTTGTGACTCAAACCCTTAACCACTGAGCCACCACAACAACTAGCCTGCACTGATTCAACTACTTCTAGCACTGAATTAACACCACTAAAAGATTACAATGAATCAGTGCAAGATAGTTGTGCTAGCTGTGGTAGCTTAGTGGTTATGACTTTGCATTGCAGGTAAGAAGGTCATGTGTTCAAATCCCAGCACCACCAAACTGCCTTGATTGGATCCTTGAGCAAGACCCTTCAGCTTAGCTGTTTCCTGCATCAACATACTGGACTATGTTATTTTATGCTCTGTATGATATTACAGTACTTTCTGTAAATATGTTTTACAGTTGTTTACTCAAAGTTTTACAATACTTTATTGGCAACCCAGGTTGCCAGTAAATTACTGTAAAATCTACAGTTTTTTCTTACAGTGTAGTAAAAATTTTTTACAGTGTTGTCCAGCCTAATCTAGCTCTTTTTAGAGTTATTTTTATGCTATGTGTTCAGTGATTTGTCTTTGGTATCTCCTATTGTGTTTTCATACATGTATACTATACTCCATACAGTATATCAGTGTACAAACTAGTTTAGTACCTTGCACTATATTATATATTATTAGTTATAATTTGGTATATCACACAGTCATGTGACTACCTGTCAATGAGATTTGCGTATTTTGCATTACTATGCCCAAAAATGTGTTAATCCAATTAATGTTCCAATGAAGCAGCAGAGAAGGGCTTCAAGGCAGGCAAAAATTTTGTGACAGGAGTGCAATGTTGGTACAGTAATAATAACAACTGCTAGCTAGCATATTCTTCTGTAGGCAGTTGGTAATCAACATTGGTCTGTCTCTCTTTCTTTCTCATGCTGCCAGAGTGCTCGCTGGAATCCTAGCTGATGAATTTGACAGATTTGACATTGACTGAGAGCTCCCAAATCATGGCTGAGGCTTCAGCTAAATGGAGAGTAGGGCCTGCTACTTCCACATTAGCAGCAGTGTAAAAGAGAAAGCACCCCCGTGGATCAGAATCTGTACATGAGATTGCCTTTAACAATATCCTGGAGCTAAATTACTGGGTACCATACTGTGTAACCTGAAACTTGAAAGTTCAAAATCAACTTAAAGCAACAGTTTGGTAAAACATTTTTTATTGTTGTATGAGTAAGTTGATTGTCCCATTCATAAGTACTGCTCAAAATACAACAATCAATGAATAATCACTTAAAAAACAACAGAATTTGGGGTTTTAATAGCTTATTGTTCAGTAGTTGCAACCAGTGGAGTAGAAAATCTCGAGTCTGTCAGCAAACACAGAAGTAGATACTAGAAATTCCATTTAAAAATGACTTTTTAGACAGACAATTTCCTGCTCGTGACATTAGATTGTATTTCCATTGTATTTAACACATTAGTCATAGATTGAATCAGCATTTTTTTCTCTGTAAATCTTACAGCTTGAAAAGTATTCTTTTAATTCTTGACAGTTACCAAGACCACCATTAGACACTAATAAGCATAACTCAATAATCGGATTACACACCAGAGTGGCATTTATCACAGAAAGTCCAAATGACATGCTAATTTACGTCAGTAACATAAATCAATGCATTCACTGTGTGTGTCGGTCAGAACACACATTAGCTTAAGTGCAGGTCAAATTCTTTAAAATTCAAACATGGAAGTCTCACAATACAGCAGAGCAGTAGTTGGGCTCAAAGGTGTAGGTTGACATATGTGGATATATGGGAGTGGGTGTGTACATTTGTGGTCTAGAACAGAAATAAAGTATACATAGAATCACAGTTCAAATAAATATCTAAATATAATGCACACTGCTGTGTAAATATGACCAATAACTTTAACTGCTTAGCAAGTCACCATCTGTTGTGTAGCACAATTTGTTGAAGCACCATTTGTTGTGTAGCACAAATAAAATAGCTTTTTTAAATGAAGTTGGAGTATCATGAGGCAGGATGATATACAGAGGTTTGTCCACTACAAAGCAAGTTTAAAAGTTCAATCTGTCAAGCTACGTCTTTGACATTTCTAACTCCGATGCTCACTGACACTCTGACATTAAAAGAAAAGTGAAAGAGGTGAAAGAGATGAAGAGGGAGACAAACGCACAAACTGAGCTTGCTTCAGCTTAGAGCTTCAGTAGAGCCAGGAATCTTGAATATGACCATACACTGTAACAAATTGTTGTAAATTTTACAGTAATTTACTGGCAATTTTGGTTGCCAGTAAAGTACTGCAAAATTTACAGTAAACAACTGTAAAATATATTTACAGTAAAGAACTGTAATATCTTAATATTGGACACTATAAATATTGTTCACTGTAAATTTTAAAAAACTTTATTGGCAAACCAGGTTGCCAGCAAATTACTGTAAAATCTATGGTCAATTTTTTACAGCGTACCTCAGCAAGAGTCCAGACCTAACCCCGGGAATGGCTTGTGACCATAGATTTTGGTGGGAAAGGACAACATTAATAATGACATGGCTTCAAACCTGTAATAGGATGTTGAGAGTTGACAAGAATTGAATAAACTTGAACAATGAGAAAATGAGAGAACAGAAAGGTCTGGTCTAAAAGCCGGTGCATCAGCACAGATGACATGACTTTGACATGACACTACCACCTTACTGTTTAATTTGCTTCATTTGTAAATTAATTTAGCTTGTCCATCTTTCAGATGCATAATTTTTCATGGCTTTTTTGAAATCAGACATTCAAAATTTTTAAGCAATTGAAGTTAATCATGATTGTTTCTGTTTGCTGATAATTACACTCCAATGACACATTAACAACTTAGCTAGTTACTTAGCTAGCTAGATAACAGTATAGATCAAACTTGCTAATCACATCCTTTCTAATCAAGGAAAATATGGACTTAAATGATAGCAGTGTTCATTTTGATAACTTATGTTCAAATGGATTTTTTCCTTAAGTAATTCAACTGTGTTCAACATAGCAGGTGTGGTTCCTGTAATCGCTGTCACAGTGTGTGAGACAAACTCAGAAGGTAATATCATTAACTGTCCTGCACCCCCACTATTTAACAAAACATTCATTGAGCATGTATGGAACAACGTAATTCCTGCCCCAATGGTCCTCTATTAGCACTTGTTGTAGTTCTCATTTTTGACCACTAGTTGCAATAATGATAATATGAAGCTTAGTGGGGCAGGTGAGCATGCCATCCCATGATTGTGGACCAGAAAGGTGACCAAATCAATGGAAAATCAGCTTATATATGTCAAATAGCATTTTTTTTTAGCAATAATGATAACTCCAGCTTGCCAGGTTAACACAAATGTTTAAGGAAATTAAAGTAGGAGGAAAGGTAGGCCAAAATCTACTCAAATAGGTGGGGGTAACAGCTGGGTTATAAAAAACCCAAGAGTGAAATTTAAACTGGACCCAAGCCCAATAAATATTTGAGAAATAAATAGTTAGGGCCTGTCTGGTTTTGATAGCACTCTCAATCTCTACTCTAGCTGTATGCTATGGAGCCCATCATTTTTGAGACACTCATACTTGGAGAAGACAACAGTGGTTTGATGTTTCTTGATGGTTTTAACCTGGACTTTGAATTCTCATTCAAAATAGGTCATATAAATTGTTATGAATTTGCAATCTGTAAATGTGAAATGTTGGAGTGAATATGAATGCACCATGAGGCAAGAAGCACCCTGGTATTCCTCTCATTTTCTGAGAGTACAGCCAGTAGAAATGGCATAGCTGAGACGTGACCCAGGTTCCAGTTGTAAGGCTGTAAAGTAAAAAACAGTGGCCTATTTGCCTAAGCTGGCCCAGCTAACCTAGGTTTATTAAATTCAAGGGATGTTTTTATCATCTATGTTGGGGCATTCGTGGCCTAATGGACTGTAGGTGGGGAGAGTGAACGACCAGCGCTCTCTCCCACCCTCAATACCACGACTGAGGTGAGACCCTTGAGCAAGGCACTGAACCCCCAACCGCTCCCCGGGTGCCGCAGCAAAAAAGGCTGCCCACTGCTCCGGGTGTGTGTTCACGGTGTGTGTGTGTTCACTACTGTGTGTGTGCACTTGGATGGGTTAAATGCAGAGCACAAATTCCGAGTATGGGTCACCATACTTGGCTACACATCACTTCACTCACTCACTCATTCATAATCTCAAGCTGAATTTTTCATCTATGAAAAATGTTCAGAGTAATAGAAATCATATATATGCTTTAACTGCTTCTGTCTTCTGACCTTCTGTCTTTTTCTTGACCAGCAATAAAGAAAAGTGGAGGACTAAAGCGGTATTATTAGTAGCAAGCGAGCACTGTTATGTTAGTTATGAAGTCTCTTTGGTCCAGGAGTTCAGAACCAGTGAGTCTAAAGATTAGTTGTTATTGAAATATTTTGAATGTTGGATAAAATGTCAGTTTAATCCTTCAGACATAGTTTCAATAAGGAGTGATAATGACATTCCTTTTTTTGTAAGAACTCCTTAAAGAATTCTTGTCATGACTTTTCTGCCTCAGTTCCCAATCTGGACCACTTCTTTTGTACCATAGCCTGGCTATTGTGGTGAGCACACAATGCAGGAGCAGCATTCAGCTTTTCTGTAGAAGAATCCCCATAACAGAGCACACTGCTGTAAGTTATTTCAGGCTATTATGAAGAACAGCATCTAATGGAGAAGTCAAAAAAGAAATCAGAGCAATCAATATCAGATAGATATTTTAAGGGTCTCCATGTGGTAATAATACTGCAGAATATAATTAAATTATACTGTCAATTAAATGGCAAAGTGCCTATTTCCACTTGGGTGAAAAATCATTAGCCATACAGTACAGGTAACAAAAGGTTTTTTTAAATTAAAAATTTAACTAGTAGAAAGAGTGTTGAATGATGCTCGTGCTATCATTTAATTGTTCTTATTACATTACTAGATTGGATGCAAATATTTGCAAACATCCTCCATCATTACTTATCTTCTTATCTATCTTCTTATTGTACAGGGTTACTCAAAAGTCTCCATACATAGGGGACTATGTATGACCGCACCACCTCGGTTGTGCTTTCATCAGTGGATGTTCGTGGACATCCACTTCTCGGTTGGTCCGCAACACTTCCAGTCTTTTTGAATTTGTTAATAAGTTTGGCAACAGCGTTGTGTGTGATGTGCTTACCATGTTTCCTGTTAAAGTCCACTGCAGCCTTGCGACAGCTTCCCGATCCAGCCATGAGAATGATTTCAATATGTTCTTCTTTTGTCAAAGACATTCTTAAAGGCTTACTCGGGATAAAAAAATATATATAATATAAACTAAAAATAAAAAATTTTGGAAAACGTTTTGCTAAAAATTATTAATTTCCCCTATATATGGAGACATTTGGGACACGCTTGTATTTTCTGATTGACCAGATCAATAATTATCGCTCCATCTTTCAAACTCTCTAAAGAATGAAGCATACTGAATATATAATATTTTCAACTTTTATTCTGAAATATTTTTCAACATATTGCAATACATTCTATTTCCACATGGGCTATCACTGTTTAATGAGGTACCATTAAAATCTTGCTACATTACTTTCAGTTGTTTTTCTTCATTGTGTCTTTAGAGGTGTGCTCTAAAAAGTGTTTATAATCATATATTGTGTTAAATATGTAAGGAATAAAACATGATGGGGTTTGCTGTTATAGAAAGCGAAGTGGAGGTAAAGCATATCCTCTTATACCATGAAAGAGTTTATACCACTGTAATTTGACAAAGCTACAATCTTTTATTTATTAAAGAATGTCATACTTTTATCCATTTATAGTTACATTTAATGTTGTGGAATGTCTGAGAAATTAGTCAGTTCCTGATTTCACTTACTGTATAAAAGCTATAAACTGTTGCTTCCTCATCAGCACCATTTTTTCCTCTCTCTTGAATTTCCAGTGTCTCAAAACTTAAAGTTACAGCTTGACCTCTGATTGTTACAAATTGCTGACACTGGAGACTCCTTCTAAAAATGCTAAATAAACATCTCCTTATAGAAAACCTCACCATATCAACAATTACACATCATTACACTTCAGCATCCATACAAGTCCCTGTGTATGTTACCATAGAAACACTAACATTAAAATGAGCACATTAATATAAATGTGTGATTTGCCTTGCTGTTAAAGCGGTGATGTTAGAGCAATTTAATTAACACCTTCTGACAGTCAGATCTGAGAATTCAACATCACTGTGGTATGAAAATGGTTTACTGTGTGATAGTCTGTCTCGGTCTTCATCTGAGCACTTTTTATAATCTACGAGATACAGATAGATAGATTCAAAGTGTGAAGCGGAGACTGAGAAATGTATTGATTTTCCATCATGATGATTCTGATGAGGATAAATAAATGATAATGAAAAGCCCACAGAAGCTGAGTGGAAGTTCACAGGTAGGACAAAGTCATCATCTTACATTTCACACATGGTGTATGAACCTCTATTTCTGTTTCACACACATATTAAACACTGATTGACAAACACAAGTGCGGAGACAGACACACTGCTGGGTACAGTGGTTGTCAGTGACAGCCATGAAATATCAAAACAAATTGTAGTCTGTTTTGCTCTGAAGGTGAGAGTACATTCACCTTTCAGACACAAAGAGAAAAAAAACAGATCACATTTTTATTTGGTTTTAAGACTCCAGTCAGTTGTTTAGGAAATAAATTACATGCACATTTTCTGATGTCAACTTACTCAACTCGTAGTACATCAACTAAAATATGCTGCTCTGGAAAAATAACAGATCCCTAAAACAACCTTAGATTTTCTGAAGTAAATACATAGACAATATATTAAAATGTAAGATTTTATTCCCATTAGCATGACATTAGCAACATAAAAATCATGCTAAATGTAATTCAATCATCAATAACTGCTTTATCCTGATCAGATGTGCAGTGGATTCAGAGCCTATCCCAGGAACACTGAGTGTGAGGCTATTGCAATTCAGAAAACCCCAATTTTTGTGTTATTTTTAATAACATACCTATAATGAGATCTAGACTTTGTGCTATAATGCTCTAATAATTTACATAGAAAGTAAACTTTTTGGCCTTCACTACAGTATTGTTCTAGTAAAGTGTAATTTTGATATGTATTTGAGAGGTACACTGATATCCAAAAATACCATTTGTTCATGGCAGTGCCATTTGGAATTTGCTGACCAAAAGATTAGCATTTATGTGCAAACCTGCATGTGAGCTTTTCTTGCTGTGAACTGATTTGCAGGGCAGCCAGAACAGTGAAAGCCATGTAAATCAACCTTTGTGTTTCTGCATGCACGTGGGTGGCCTCCTACTGAGTTTTAGGGAAATGTGACATTAGGTACAATACATAATGGTTTCCATGTGACGGGATAATGGACATGCATGTGGATAGTGTAGGAACTGTATGAGAAATACACATCAGGGTAGTTCTGTACAAATGACTATTTTGAAGAAGCCTTTGTCTGAATTTGCCTTATTGCCAATTCCTCTTATGAATGTACAAATTTAAGATTATGCTGTAGCATTGCTTAAAATATGTATGCACAATTCAAAGCAATCTATGCTGAAATCATATTTGTAAAAGTAGCCGATAAATGTCAACCTTCACTGTTTCATTTAATTTGTTAGGTCTTATTGAAATGTCATTCTGCCATAGTATAGCTAAGGGAAATAATAAGAACAATAAGAAGAATATTTTTAGAATAAAATAATTATTATTCTTATTGTCAGTGTAATTGCCAATGTCATATGATGCAAAACTGAATCAGTGTTAAATTTGAAAGTTCATTTCATCATTGTCCAATGGTGAGGATTGTCAACAGAAACAAGCACGTTTAGCTAGCTAACACAAAAGCGAACTATTCCCTGGCCCACTGACCACATTATTTGGAGGCATATTCATAAAGTGAAGACAGAACATTGGATTGCTACTGTTTGTTATTAGCTACAATTAGCTAATGTTTTTGAATTTGTAATACTAGCATACTTCGTAAGATGTAGACTAATGTTATGTTAGTAGTGACACTAGATGACAAACAAATGTTGCGTAATTGTTTGCCTTTCTGTCCAGTGGGGATCCTACTAGGCCATACACAGTTAGGGGTAGCCACGTTATCTTTTTTCTGTGGATGTGGAGTCATATTTTGCCCCACCCTACACTGCAACCCTAATAAAGTCATTGGGTCTAACCTGGAATTATGAGAAGAATGTTTTGAAAAAATACTGATGGGTTAATACTGATTACACTGTCAGAAATGTATTCATTAACATTAAAATATATAAAAGCATAACATATTAAGAATACATTTAGAATGCATATTGAAAAGGTACATGGGACACTGTTTCTCAGAGAGAGCAGGGGCGCAACTGGGGCAGTCCAATAAGGAACGCGTGCCACATTGTCAACTATCTGGGACCACTGGTGGCCTCATAACTATGAAGTTATACTACTGAATCCTTTTCTGCGACTGGAGACATGATAAATGTAAGTGGAATGGAGTGCCATGATATTATTTACTGCATCGACCAGTGATTAGTTATTAGCAATATTGACCTACATTGATTTTTTTCTATTTCTTAAGCACGAAAGCATTCAAATATTGTTTTTTTTAAAAAAGATAACTATCCTAACTAATGTCTTTTCAAAACATATCATGGGCTGAATGAAAATCCATCATTTCTGCATCTTGAATTAATCTCTGTTAATCAACCCTATAAAGAAAACAGCAGCAGCAGCAGGTGTATAATGTAATATCAGAGGGATGAGCTATGTAGTTATTTTATTATTATTTTTATTATAATGTTTAGCATAACAGTGCTTCACATATTATGGAAACTACACATTTTGCTTAGTGTCAGACCAAATACACTGCAAGGAAAGCCAAAGAAGTGCATTGTAGCCTGTGTAGTGAACTGGGTGGAAACCTGCATAGACAGCTTGTCCATGAGCAGAGGCAAGAGAAGCAGAAAAACATGACTCGGGTTTGTGCTTCCTAATAGTCAATAACAAGGATTTCTAAAGTTTGCATAACGGATGTGAGTGTCTGCATGGGAAATCAATTTAAATCACCCTTCAAGCATGTAAATGAAGCACTTTGTCCACTTCAGCAGAAGCTGTGGTAGATATGTCTACAAATGTCTAGAAGTCTGGCTGAAAAGCTAACATTAGCAGAACAGGCATAATGCCAGTAAATTTGCAAATCAAGCTTCCTTTTAATTTACTTTCAGTTCTTTGCTGTGCATCTCTTTTTCTTAATAAAAGTAGGGGAATAATTTGGGAGTACATCTACGAAATTAAACCTGGGAGCTCAATTCTGCCATCCTACTACTTCCCATGTAAATGCACAGAACCCAAATGTGAATCAAATGTTTATTTCATTGGTCCACTTCATTTTTTCAGTGTAGGAAGGAGACTGTAAATGGATATTTGCAGGAAAAGTCTTGTAACAGCCATTTAATATCATTATTATTATTATTATTATTATTAATAATAATAATAATAATAATAACAATAATGCATTTTATTAATAATGTTCATTAATTTACATGCAACAAAACAAAACAGAGAGGAAATTATATAACACTATATAGAAAATGTCAAATAAAATGACTTTAGGTGATTTTAAAAGGCTCTTAGGTGGGCAAGAAGGATTTTTCAGAGGTGTCTAGCAGCTGAGGAAATGGCACAATCACCTATTATATGTAATTTAGTTCTGGGAAGATGGCGCTAGATCTGAGGTTGTGGTTGGAGTTTAAGAAGCTCCTTGAGCTAGTCAATTCCATCTATATGCTGACAAATACTGACAGAAAATGTAATATTGGTGTATTGTGATCACACAAATCTTGGCTGAATGTACTAGAGCTTCCAGAGATACTTGGCTATGACTCAGGAATAGTCCAATTTAAAGAGAAATTATATAGTATAATTCTATAGTCTTTAATATAAATAATGTAAGGGGTAAGAAAATTTAGTGTTTAATACTCCTGAAAAGGATAAGAGATGCCAGACATAAGAAAAAACATCTTTTCAAGCACCTTTAAATCAGTGCTATGAGCACTCAAGCTTTCTCTGTCATTTCAGCCAATAGTCTGGCATCTTTGAAGTTCAATCCCAGTGATTTGGCAGCTTTAAGATGCACACCATTTGTCTGGCATTGTTGACATGAAGAATGATGGCATACCCAAGACACAGAGCCACGGCCTGGCAAGATTCAATTTCAGAGCAAATGTTTGGCAGCATTGTATTTTGAGCATACTGTGACTGGTGGCCACATGGTCTTGGTAGATTCTTGAGAAGCAGATTTATTGCTTTCCCAGAGGCTTCACATTTCCTTATTACTGTGATCAGTACTCCCGATGTGTGATTGGTAATGGGTGCCAGTGAGTAGCGTTGTTATCGTATAGCTCCAGGGTCTGCAGTTTAATTCTGAACTCAGGTTACTGTCTGTGAGGAGTTTTGCATGTTCTCCTTGTGTCTGCATAGGTTTCCTCTAGGTTCTCCGGTTTCCTCCCACCTCCCAAAAACATGCGGGTAAGTGGATTGGCTACACAAAAATTGTCCGTAGGTGTAAATGAGTGCATGAATGTGTGTGTGTGTATGGTGCCCTTTGATGCTGTCTCTCAGATATGCCACCTGCTCCAGGATCTGGTTGACTGGTTACAGTAAACTTCACAGTATAGTAAACTTCAAAGATTCAATCACCCCTGGAGCACCTCCTAGGAGGAAACTCCAAGTCCCAGTCCAAAGAACAACCTTGACCTTCGCAGCATGTTACCATTGTTCCATCTTGTCTGAATATCACAGCCATTTACCAGTTTACCAGACTCTTAAATACTCACAGTCCACACCATCATTTCCTTCCATGAACACATCTCCCCTATTTCTAGTCATATTGTTTATAAGTGTTAATCAGGTTCATTTGTGTCCTGTACTGATATAATCCTTGTCTACCACTTCCTTGTTTAAAGACTAAGTTCATGCACACTTCCTTTCCCGTAAAGTCTTGTTACATTTCTTGACGTATTTTATTAAAAAACGCTAATGTGTCTCTTTTTGTCCTAAACACTTTCATTACAAAAAACTAGTGAGCGGCTCAGACTCTGATAGCTCTAAGACATGACATGGTGTCACAGTGATTCACATTTATATGAACAAAAGCATTTGATAACTGTGTACAAAATCATTTAAACTATAGGACTATCAGCCTGATTTGCCACCCCAGCAAAGTAATGCTAAAGATCTTCCTGAACAGACTCAAAGGGAAAGCAGAAGAGATATTTGCAGAAGAACAGGCAGGCGCACCTATGCTATGGAAGTTAGCTCTGAAAAAACAAAATCCTTGTAAATGTATGGACAGAGGCTTGAGGAAGTGGAAAGTTTCAAGTACTTCATGTCCATTCTCACCAAAGATGGCAAGTCTGTGAAAGAGATCAAAACCAGACTTGACCTGGCAATGTCTGCCATGACCAGACTGAACACTGTCTAAAATGCAACATCAGTGTTGGACGATCATGGCAGAGACAGAGAAGCGGATTGAGGCATTTGAGTACAAGTGATACAGGAAGCTCCTGCGCATCCCCTACAAAGGCCAGAAGACCAACACCAACGTCAGGCAGACCATCACCACCCATGCAGGCAATCCAGTCTTGCCTGGTATGGTCATGTAACCATGAATCTCTGGCTAAGTTCATCCTCCATTGCACAGTAGAGGGAAAGTGCTGCAGGGGCTGCCAGTGCATATCCTAGTTGGACAATACCAAAGAATGGACTGGCCACTCCACTGTTACAAGCTGCCAAAGACAGGGAACAGTGGAGAGTCTTGACTGACACTTTCACCCTTTCTCTCTCTCTTTCTCTCTCTTTCTCCCTCCCATATTTAAGCACTTATGCAGCAGAGCAGCTACACTGTTGAAGATGTCTCAGACCCGGAAAAGTACCATATAACACCATGAACGTAAACTGGTGAAGATGTATTTATATGTCTGTGTATTTAAGAGTATATTTCATAAATGCTTATGCATGCCATTGAAGTATGTCTACAGAATTGCTCTATAGAGAACTCAGATTTTCATTCTGAATCTTCTGTCTTGAGGCAAATATTTATCATCTGCCCTACAGTTTAATGAGAACAAGTAGACTAATGTAAATTAAACATTAATGGCTCATTTAGCATGCTTTCTCAATCATTACACACTGTAATAAGATTGATACAAAAATGTATTGTTAGCTCGAAAATTAAATAGCAAAACGCAGAACAACTTAGAATTAGTTGTGAAGAAGCAAGATGGACAATGTAATGGAAAATGTAATGAATGACACATGGAGAGATACAGTTAATTAGTACTCTATGTACATAATGTAGTATATACTGCATAATATCAAATGTGTCTATCCTTATTTGAAGTAGTTATTCTGGTGTATGTTAAAAGTAAAACAGAGCACAAAAGTCATGCTTCATAGTATATGTATGCCAGGGGTTGTCAATGGTCCAGATTTGGGTCCAGCAAAGTATATCATCAGACAGTCAGAAATAAAGGTACCTGTACTCTTCCATGTCACCAGGGTGGTACCAATAAGGGGACCTGTTTTGTATCTTTAGTATGTATATATTTTAACTGGAAACCTTTAAAAATAATTTAAGGTACGTATTTACTCTAAAAGTTAATTAAAGGTAAAACACATGCACTTTTCTAGGATAATAGTAAATATTAAACGTAAAAAACATGCATCTTTGATGGTACCACCCCAGCGACAAGGAAAAAGTGCAGTTTGGTCCCTGTATTTCTCAGAGTGAACTTAATACACTGTATCAGAGCTGATAAACATATGAGAAAAACTAGCCCTAGCTCACTGGCTCATCTCTATCTGTACTCTAGCCACTAGCCATAGTTGCGACTCATCCCAAGCATTTATATAACTTATTTAGCTGAAGGCAGCTCATTGGACTAGAGACTAGCCACAGGGTTGGAGATATTAGGCCAGAAATGGAAGAGTTTTTATAATACATTTACATTTGCATTTACATTTATGGCATTTGGCAGAAGCCCTTATCCAGAGCGACTTACAATAGTGCTTTGAAGTCTATCAAAAATACATTCTGATATTGGCTCACTAGGTCACAAACTAGGAATACCATCAGTCCAAACCCCTGTTGGGGAGGTTTTTTTTTTTTTTTTGTGAAAGTGCTAACTTAAGTACTTTAGGAAGAGGTAAGTCTTTAGACGTCATTTGAAGACTGCCAGTGACTCAGCTGTTCAGACATCTAGGGGAAGTTCCACCACCTTGGTGCCAGAACAGAGAAGAGTCTCGATGCATGCCTTCCTTGTACCCTGAGAGATGGTGGGACCAGTCGAGCAGTGCC
>CM040471.1:17474959-17490730 GCA_022758105.1 Pangasianodon gigas | reverse complement strand
TGCGGGCAGCTACAGGAAGCCAGTGGAGGGAGCGCAGCAATGGGGTGGTGTGGGAAAATTTAGGAAGGTTGAAAACCAATCGTGCAGCTGCATTCTGGATCAGTTGCAGAGGACGAATGGCGCTCAGAGGCAGACCTGCCAGGAGTGAGTTGCAGTAGTCCAGTCTTGAAATGACAAGGGACTGAACAAGCACCTGTGTAGCCTGTGAGGAAAGAAATGGATGAATTCTTCTGATGTTATAAAGGAGAAATCGACATGAGCGTGTCAGATTAGCAATGTGAGAGGAGAAGGACAGTTGATTGTCCATGGTTACCCCAAGGTTACGTGCAGTAACTGAAGGCGGGATCAGAGAATTGTCTAGGGAGATTGCAAGATCCTGAGATGGGGATGAATCACCTGGGATGAACAGCAGTTCAGTTTTGCTGGGATTAAGTTTCAGCTGATGAGCTGTCATCCATGATGAGATGTCTGCCAGACATGCTGATATCCGAGCAGAAACATGAGTGTCTGAGGGAGGGAAGGAGAGGATGAGTTGAGTGTCATCTGCATAGCAGTGGTTTGAAAACCCATGTGAGGATATGACCGCACCAAGAGATCAAGTATAGAGGGAGAACCGGAGAGGACCAAGTACTGAGCCTTGTGGAACACCAGTGGAGAGTCTGTGAGGAGCAGATGTGGATCCCCTCCATGTCACCTGATATGACCGACCTTCCAGGTAGGAAGCAAACCATTGCCATGCAATGTTAGTGGTTTCCTGAATGGTTTGGCAATGGCAAACCATTGCCAAGCAAACCATTGCAATGCATAATACTTTCATAGATTTAATCTTTTTGGTCTGGTAAATAAATTGGATTTGTTTAAAGAAAAGCTGATGCCGAAAATAGAATTTTAACGACATATGGACAAAGTATGTGTTTATTCTTCCTGCATCAAATTCACAATAGATGTTTCTGTTCAGAGTCATAAGTGATACCATGATGCACCAGACCATAAACTATTTAATGATTAAGCTTTAAAAGGCCATTCATTTGTCACCATTTGTCACCATGTCAGTCATGTTAGTTGATTATCTGGACCTTTAAAAGCAAGGAATTTTATGTAACCGGACCGTCGATGTAAATACCCCTGATGTATGCTAATGGGGAGCTGTTTGTCGAGCTGAAGAAGTGGAGCTCTTCATGGCGCAGAAGCCAGACACAGACTGGTTTAAAAGCTACAGCAAACCAGCAGTATAGGTTGAAGCATATTCTGACACGTGGCCTTTTTCAGTGATTCACAACCAGAACTGACCTGTCTGTAGCTGATGTATCCCAGGAAGTCATTGTGAGTGAGTGAGGTCTCGTGGACAATAGTGAATACCAATTCAGGTTGAATGGCGCGTTTACAATGTCTCTCTCATTCTAACCAATATGGACCAGAGAAAACCAACCACTTTCTCATTATTCACACAACAATTAAACAGGGAGTGTGAAGTGAAACTGACAAGTTAAACAAATAACAATTTGGAGACTGATTTGGCTGCAGGAGGAACCTACCACATGGCATGATTAGCAATCTGATGATAGACATGATTGATCCTAAGTGTTCATTCTCCATTTTAATGAGTTGGTTCCTATTGAAAAAACTTGGATGCTGGTGACAATTCAGCAAAATGGTTCTTTTCCAGGAAGCATTAGGTTGATTAGTTGTGCAAACACAGCATCAAAACCAGACATCTTTTCATTAATAACAAGTTTAATTACTCAATATAAGAAAGGGAAAAAGCCTTGTTAGCAATACTACACCCTATGATTTATTGTATAAAAGAGAGAATATCCTTATAAATGGTCCTATAGGATACAAATCACTTCTGGAGACAGATATTTTGGATTAATAAGTTATATCATTAATAATAATCAAAATATTATGGTGCAAAATTAACACTGAATCCAATGAAACAATTTAAAGGGGGCAAAATTAATGGCAACCGAGTCGACAATCGACATAAAAAAAGGAAGGTGCAGGGAAAAAAAGTGTTTTTACTCTGTTTTTATCTTTCATGCAGATTAAAGGACTGCCTTGTAGTTATAGGTGAAGGAACATAAAAGGAAGAAAAAATGCACACATAGTGAAAAAATGCTTTAGGCAGCAGAACATGTTAAAACATCGGTCTATTGCAGTAAGGTTTGTTTGTGCATGTGGATGTTTGTTGTTGGTTTTCCTCCTCCTCCTCAGTTAACTGTATGCATACGCTTGGGTAGACATGGGGTGCATTCACACAAGCCACAAATCATTGCAGCAGGATAACAGACAAGATAGAACAAAATGAAAAACTGTTTAATTCTATTCTTTTAACCTTTAACTTAGGCTCTATGAAGGCCTAAGACTTGAAAGCTGTGTTTGCACTGATAAAGAGTTTATGGAATCATACTGTTTGTGCTCCAACATACATATAACTATGAAATAACCCACAAAGTGGCTGTTACAGTTAGTCCAAATGCACTGTTACACATTGTCTATATAGTTATAGTTAATATAGTTATATAGCCAAATTTCCTGTTTAAATATGCAGAGACATGCTAGCTGGCAAAATGCAGTCTAAGTTAGCTAGCTAAGCTGTTTTGCTTCTAATATTGATGAGTACACTGCAATGAGAAACAAGCTTGGTTATCTGTCTAAAGTATACTTTAACACTGGGGATTTTTTTAGTTTAATTAAAATTTGTTCATCCAGTTAAAGCCATGTAATTTTATAGTTAGTGGGTGTAGAACCCCAGAGTCTGAGTGTGTGGAGGAAGACTCGGGAGGCAGCGCACTTTTAAAAAAAAAGACCTCAACAAAACAGGACAACAACATCCCAGACTCCAAGCCTTGCTTTTGTTCACACTCCACCAGCTCTATCTATCTATCGATCTATCTATCTATCTATCGCCGGTTACGGGAATCAATGAAAGCTCACAGAGACACAAATAGGTAGACTAGCGATAAAAAGATACAGGTGAGAATCATCACGTGTTACCTGCCAGTTCGACCCACCTCCTCTCCGTCACAGCTGATGCTCGACCATGCCCCCACTGCCACAGTGGGATACACAGAATGAAAAAAAAATTAAGATTTCTGTTCCAAAACAGTTGGATGATAATGTTTTCAGTTGCATTTTTGTTCCTCACAGTGCTGGTGTAGGACTCGAAACTGGACCTGTACGGCGCCTCACAGATCTCACATCTAGCCATTCCTGAAAGTTGGCAGCTTCGTATATCAATAAACTACACTTACATGTGCTGCAGCCTAAAGCCAGTGTCTGGATAAACAATGCTATAACACAGGAGATAAAGACAGAGAGCAGTATGGCTTCATTGCCCAGCTGCCAATAATGCGTTGCACCTAATGTGGAGCTGTCATCTTCTAGGAAATAGAAAGCTCTTAAGAAAGAAAGAAAGAAAACTCTTGTCATCTATAGGAAATGCAGGGGTGACCAATGTTATCAGGTATAGCTGCAGGTTTTCCTTCCAACCAAGCAGAAATCACATTTACTCTTTAATGGGTTGGCCTTCAATCGACTCTCAGGTGTGGCTCCTGTTATGTTGGAATGAAAACCTGCAGCAACACTGACTCTTTGTGAATAAGATTTGATACCCCTGTCTTAGAGTATTTAATAGTCAAGTGAAGGAAGTACCAGTTTCCCTGGGAGTTACCATGACATCATTAAAATAATCCTAACTGTAATACTTCAGTTTCTCATACTCAGTCATCATCACGGTAGATTTACAACAGGTCAGTAAGCTAAACTAAGATCTTTAACCTGTGATTCTCACCATAGCATGAACCATTTGTAACGTTTCATAAACAGAAATACTTTGCATGGTGCCAACAGTTTGTGAACAGCACAGCAGTGCTTCCAAATGAGCAGAGATATACATAGAGACCTAGATAACTCAGTGATGTGAAGTGATGATTGCTACTTAGGTACATGGTTGCTGGTGAGAGACGGGCTGGTTTCATTATTTTAGGAATTTTCACACACACAACAGTCTTTAGACATTACACAGAATGGTGTGAAAAATAAAAAAAACATTCAGTGAGTGGCAGTTCTGCATTCAGAAACACCTTGTTAATAAGAGGTGAGAGGAGAATGGCCAGACTGGTTTGAACTAACAGGAAGTCTATGGTAACTCAAATAACCAGTCTTTACAATCATGGTGAACACATTGGAACACATAACACAGGCTACAACAGCAGTAGGCCACATCGGATGTGGTGGGCACAGACTCATCAAAACTGGACAGGTGAAAATTGGAAAAAGACCATGTGATGTTTTTCAATGGGTATTTCGTATTTCTAATCAAATATGTAAACTGTATTCACCATTTACATTCAAAATTCTGGTTACAATTGAAGCAATGGGCACACATTAGGCTGCCTGAACGTCTCTGGCCATCAAATATCTCCACACAACCTGCTGAAATAACCAACTGCAGTACATAGAGTAGTTCCCCATCACTGCACATGTCCATTCAATTACGTTTTCATCCAAATCCCTGACAAACATGATTCCTCCTTTCAGTAAAACCGGCACATTAGTAGAATCACCACAGCATCACTGGTGGCCTTCTGTGTAAAACATTTGATGAGAACTGGTGGGTGACACAATTTGTGTTTTCCTTGTAGTCTCCTCACAATGCTCAGGGTTACGTACAAGCTTCCAGATTAATCTCCCATGAAATTGAGTAGGGTGATCCTGTTTTTGCAGAGGGCAAGTGTTATTTGTTGTGAGGTGCACAGTGACTACAGAGTTGTACTGCATGCTTCAGAACCCTAAGTGCAGCAAACTGATAGAGGAGAGAAAGAGAAAAGCAGTTACAACGACATGGTTAGTAAAAACACTTTGGACAGTGATGGAGTAGACAGAAAAGAGTAAAATAGATAGAGCAAAAGTTTCTATCAAGTCAGGTGACTAGGCTATTCATGACAAAAAAAGCTGTGGGAAACACAGTTCATGACTTTAAACAAGTGGAGAACCACTACTTAAGATGGATAAGTGGGATGCTTAAAAAACAGTGTAGTGCTTGTGGTTGAGGCTGTGTTTATATAGAGAAGCAGAAGGCTATTGGTTTAAGGAGTTGGATCATCCAGGACTCTGTAGACTTTATTTCCATTTATGGTTTTATACAGAAAATACTTTCAAACACCTTCTTGCTCCATAAGGCCTGATTCTGCCTGATGGTTGGTTTAGTTTCTTTTAACAATTTTTGTTTCCCTGAATGTTCTGGGAACAGAAGTTTCTAGTTCCCATTTCAGGAACCTTTTTTTTTTTAAAACACATTTTTTGTGCATTATTGTTCAGGGAGTGTTCCTGTAATGTTCCCATAACATTCATTGGTTTGGAGAACATTCCTCTAACAAAAACAGTACCTAAAACCATCCTTTGGTGAATGTCCCTTGTCATCCAACCATAAGAGAATGTTGTGTTCCCAGGACATTTTGGGAACAGTGCTGAAAAAACCCTAAACTAAAATATAACATTTCCAGCCTTATGAAATGGTTCTGTAAAAAAAAGGATAATGATTTTCATACCATATGGTTTCTTTTGAATTCTGTATTGTAGGGAATCTGTAGGAGAGGTGAACTATTAAGGAACTCTGAGAAAGCTACAATAAAAAATTAAACAAGACTGATATACCCTTGGTGAGTTGTGGTTTGCAGTAGTTTTTACAGGACTCTAAAAGTTTAACTCTGTAATCTACACACGATTTAGCTGTGATACACTGGTGTACTTGTGTCTGCAAAATTCTACTGTAGCAACCCAAGGAAAATACAAATATGGCGGAATAATAATAAAAAAAAAAACAGCATACTGCTCTCATTCTTTCCTCAGAATCAGACAAGCATTAACTTCTTTTAGAAGAGCAATGAAAATAAAATCAATACTTTTTCCCTCCATGCCACAAAGGTACTCTGTCCAGGTCTAGACAGGATGTTTTTGAATGCACACTGGAGGATTATGAATGTTGACAAAATTATGAAATATAAACCTCCCTCTCTCTTTCGCTCTGCTCAATGTGAGATGAAGTATAGGTTGACTATTGATACTTTGTCTCTCCAGTCTAGCTGTGCTCTATTCAGTATTTTCAGTCTGCTTGAGGCAGCCTCCTGTTCATGAAAATGGACTTGTATAGGTTACACAATGCATTATGGACCAGTCTGTCTCTACACCAACAAGAATCCTACTTATGGATGTTTTTCCTCAATGAGAAAATAGCTCTGTTGCAAACAAGCTTCACATCATTACATGTAATCACACAGGGCCCTTCTTCAGCGCAATCATTCTTTCACTTGCCCTTGTTTTCTCTAATACCGGGAAAATTCCTATTATACTGATGCTTATGCAAGTCAGTGTGCTATGAGTCTCAAGGGATCTTTATTGTTAACAAGCTTGCTGCTCTAATTACTCTACCATAGCTCACAACTCTGAATGAAACTGTGGATTAGCTGCCACATAGGTGTATTTAGAGATGAGTTATGTGTGCAGAGTGAATGCAGGCACAGTTGATAGTAATACACATTGGTATTCAGAACTCAGAATTCATTAAAGACTTAAGTGCCGATTGGCTGCTCTATATATGTGCATGGGGTGGATTTTATCCAAAACAAATGTGAGTCTCAGTTACGTGCAGCTGCGACCATTAATTTAATTCTGTTTTTCTTGGACAATATCAATGCAAGTCACAAGCTGTATTCACTGGTGCACCACTGTCTAACAATTTGTTGTAACCAACAATATGTCTTCCAGCCTCATTATACAGCAGTTTATAAAATGGGACTTTGAAAACCAGCACATTCTATTATATTGCATTTTATTTTTTAGATCAGGCTCCGACAGATAATTGTGCCCACAACTTAATGAAGCCACGAGACACAAAACAGAGGTCATGAAATCTCAATGTCTGCACAGGATGTAGGCTTTATCACACTTTTAATTCTCTATTATAGGTTTTTGAGTTTCTAAAATAATGCCGATGCCAGTAATGCCCATGGTTTGAAGGATACGCTCAAAAAGCATTTGTCTGCTATGCTTAGCATTGAGCGTTGTGCACAATTTTATCAATAAAAAAATCAGTTTTCTAGAAAAACCAATGTACACAATTTCCGTATTAACTCCTCATATATATGTAACTCAATGCTGAATACGCCTCTATATGTTTAGTGGTTATTCTATATAGGACTTGATGGATGATGAGAGAAGGTGTACAGTCCTGGTGGGTGGGAGACAAATACAACAGTCTCCCTTCCAAGACCAAACTCCTAATTAAGATTTATTCAGGTCTCAGTGGAACATGGTGCATTTTGGGCTAATAAATCTCTTAGGAGTTCCACCCTCTCAGTTTCTCAGCCCACAGTTTCCCTCTCTTCTTCTCTGGTGAACTTTTCTACATAGCTTATGATGATAATACAAATAATTCAGACATTAAGAGAGTCAAAATGATATACTGCAATCTCATTTGCATTATACTGCAATCTTATTTCACTGAGACCTTGCTTGGAGCTGTGTGAGTTTGGATGGATGCACAGTGAAAATTGCAAGGCTGTCAGAGTTGACATTGAGTTGCATATGTCAGCCACAGTCATGGACTCACAGTGTGTTTCTATCAGAGGCCAGAGATGAGAGACAGGAGCACACTGATTTAGTGCACTGGCAGGAAGAGACACCATTCTTACCCTACTCTTACACGGTCTTTCAGCAGCATGAACAATGTGAATGTGTCAGCAGAGTTTTTTATACGATTTTTAATATAGGATCATCAAACACTTTCGCAGAGGTCTTCATTCCTGTTCAGCTCTGCGCATTTGACTGGGTCATAGGACGGCAAGACTTCCAAATAAATGGATTTAACACTACATTTACTTTAAACAATCACAGATTATACAATTTAGCTTATCCACAAATTAGTCAAACATAAGACAAGATGGTGCTTTGGTTAGTTGAGATACTTTTGCACAGTACAGACTTCATTTATCAAACAGCAGTCAATATTGAGTTATGCTGTTCCTCTAGCAGCCATATACTGTATACCTATGCCAACATGCTTCACAGATGAGATAGGATGCTTTGGATCATTAGCTGCTAATTTTTCTCTAGCTGTTCCTCATTCTATCATTGTCTTTATCACAATTGCCTATCAAATTTGTGCTTGAACAGGCTTTTCTCTGTCATTTTTAGCAGACTGTAGCATCATCTATGTTTCCTTGAACTTACCGGCAGATGTGTAATACCATCTGAGCTCAAGCAGGTGTGTTCTTCTATTTATTATATTCGGCACTTCTATGCTTACATCATGCAGGCTGGTTTTTGAGCCTTCTCAGTTCTCCTCAAGGTTTCTCCCTAATGTTCCTAAAGTTACTCTCTCCCCTGTCAATCAGAGTGACAATAACCAATCATGCGCAGCTATGTATGCAGAAGAGGGCAGTTAGGGCTCTCCTCCAAGTACAGTATGTTCAGCTGCCCTGTGATATTGCACCAGCAGCAATTTGAAAAGATGTGCTGGGTGGCTTCATGTCAAAGGAAATGTATGTCTACTTTACATGAAAAGAGGATTCCAAAATGTTAAAAGTGACATTTCAGTGCATCCCACATCAAGACAACAATCCAAAAATCAATAAAAAGTAAGTTTAAAAAATAATAAAAAATAAGTTTTGCTTGAGGTCTCCAGGCCTGATTTGAAGAAGGTGGTGTATGACATCCGGTAGAGTTTATAAAAGATACAGTATATGAGGGAGAACAATTTAGAGGATATGGATAAGATTACAGGCAGTTATAAAGGCAAAGGTGGGCAAACAAATCATTACAGTAATTTAAAAAAAAATCACATTTAGTAGGAGGAATGCAAAGTTTTTGAACTGATATACTTTTGTTTAATTGTAGCAAAATCTGAACACGCACTATTGGAACATTTTTTTTATTTGTAACAAACTGTACTTTTCCTTGTACAGGGGTGGTACACTGATATCACATTTAGTATGCTTTTTTTTTTTTTACCTTAGAAGTTGCATGTAATGTACCTTTAATTAGCTTTTAGAGTACAGCTTTAAAGGTACATCACTAGTCCTGAAGATCCAATTATGTAAATTATTTGTAAAGGTGTAGTAAAAGTATTATTCATAAAGGAAATATAGAGTTTGATACCTATAGTATATTTCTGAGAATGTAATGATGAAGGAACATCTTTGAAGCCTAATACAATGAATATCTTGTTGCTATAAATTCTTTTTCATTTTGTCCTGGGGTATGCAATCTTTTGCACTCAGTTGTATGAAACACCTCACACAAGGAAAACTGGACAGCCCAATACTGACAGTGCACATTACTAATACAAATGAAATTAATATATTCAAACGTACTGAACTGAGAACATGTCAACCTATGCATATAAAATAATGCAGCTGGTCCTGCAGGCTGTTGAAAGATAATAGGCTACACAGTCTGTCAGCTGCTGTATATATAAAAGACTTCATGCTCCTCCCTTTGGCAAGGTTCAGTCAGTGACACAGTGTTCGCCAAGGCTATTTCAACTCTCTCCCCACAGCTGAGACGCACATAAAATCGGACACTGCAGATGTGTTTCCTCATTTCCAGGCGGGTTCTGACAGTATACCTGACATTTAATAGATTGCAACCACACAACAGGAGAGCCTACACATGTTAGAGCACAAACAGCCATAAATACTCTATGGCTTCCTGCCCAACTCTATAAGTGCAAATGTGTGTGTGTCCTGGTTTTGTACTTTTTTGATCAGGTTTACGAGGTAGATGAGATTACAGTTAATCTCAGGAATTGCTCCTGAGGAATCTCTCTCAGGTTTGAGAGTGTCATTAATATGTGCCTATATTATTTATATATTGAGAGTAGGGATTTCACTTCAATTCAATTTATTTGTATAGCTTATGCACAAAGTGGCTTTACAGAAATCCTGTAGGTTTAGATCCAATGAGCAAACCAGAGGCACCAGGGGCAAGGAAAAACTCCCTGAGACAACATGAGCAAGAAACCTTTAGAGGAAGCAGACCTCGTCTGGGTGACGCCAGATGGAGAAATCATTACTCTTCTATAATTGTATACTATAAATTCAAATGGTACTAAGTGTGTTGAAAGCATATGAGCATATTGTGAATAAGAAACTTGGGATAAACACAGGACAGTCTTTAAGATTACAGCAGAAGTTCTTAGGTACAAATCTGAAGCACAGGGTGAGATTATTCACAAAGCTGTTTTCTTTTGATAACTATGACATTTTTACAAATGAGATGCTTTATGGGCATTTCGTTTTTTTTTTTAAACCACATTGTGTAGTTCCAAAGCAAAGACAGTGAAGATGCTAATCTTGACTTCCTCACTGAATCCTTTGTGTTAAGACTGATATATTCACAGCGTAAATATGTCATGGAAGATGTCATATGCTGTCATGACTTGCCAGTGATATAAGAGTGTCATGTTACCAATACCAGTGATTATCATAATAGCTGCCATAATGTTTGATGCCAGTATGGTCCCTCATTCTGTCACATGCCCATGACACCAAGCAAAAATAATGATTGAGACACTGCTAAACATGAAAATGGAAAACAGTAGATGTGGATTTACACAAGAAAAAAATTTACATTTATACATAGCTAATTAATATTTTTACATGCTATTGACAATAACATGTTATAATAGAACACATAACACATTATGATACACTATGCAAATGAAACCATCTGTGACATCAGAGTGGCAGCAACACTAACAATTTCAGCAAGCATTATCACAGTTATCATAAAATACATGTCACAACATCTATCATAAATCTTAAAACATTTACTAACTAGAGCAAGCATAAGAAAAATTAGCATGTGACGTAAGCTGTCATGATGTTAAACATCATTATAACAGTATTGGTCACTTGACATTGGATATAAAATGTCATGACAACACATGACAACCACAGGAATCCAGCGGATTCAGGATATAAATATCTTTTTATAGAAGTTCTGCAAAAATCTTTATCCAATTCAGAGATTTTTGGGAGAGTCTTGGCAGCAACTTTCCCAAAGAGGAAAAGGATTGGAAAAAAGATCAAATGTGGTGTTTGTAGCAGGAGAGCCCCAGGTACAGCGGTGTTCCTCCAGATTCCAAAACCAACTACTGCTGACAACCACCTCTCTGGTCATTTTAGCCACCTTAATATTTCTAAACACTCAGCTGTGAGCTGAAGGACCTCCCTGGAACCTTCCCCCTAGACCCAAACACCTTCTACTTTTTGTCCATGACAGGCTGTGCCACATTTTCTCAGTGAGTTGGCTGGTTGTTTCGTGCAACTAAAGTGGCCAGAGGTGTGATTGTTAGCAGCACTCTATAGCTAGTTTTGGCATCTGTAGGACAATCACACCACCTGGGACTCTCCTGCTGCCAACACAATTTTACTTGGCCTATTCTTCTCAGCCAAAAGCACATCAACCTGTTATCAAACTTACTTACCTTATTCATGTACTGTAGCTATATACCTTTCTTAGTAGTTTCACTAGAATAGTTCATAGTAATTGACTTTACTATAAGTTCTCTTTTGGCATAAATAAATTGCTTTAAGTTGACAGTTATGTTACCATTATGTCAGCTGGAATGACTCTGGAATAAAATAAATGTTTCTTATTTCACTATTTGCTTTGTAGCTCCCTGCAAATGTTTACCTGTAGTGTTTGAATTAATATTTTACCGTGCCTTTCTAGATAATCACAAATTTCTGCCTCCAGGGATGGCACTACATTCGAGGTCAACATTTGAGGTGGTGTGGAGCATCTGACTGGATGACTCAGTGTCCAATGTGATGGTTTGCTCAATGTGCAGTCATGTGTGATAAATTTAATTGTCATTGCCTTTCACAGCCTGTCTGTACAGGTCTGTGTTGCCATAGAGACATCTACTCAGGTCGTTTATCACACACTGACATCTGTTTTATTGACAGCCTACATGATTCACCTGTTTTTCGGCCTGTCTGGTGTGTGTAATCTATTAGTTTACCTACTAAATTGACATTTTGACCTTTTTTCTAAGACCAAGAGCTGTAAAGGTCAAGAAGTTAAGCTGAGTTGCTTTTTGCAAGGGAGCAGACAATTGCAATAATCTCCAAAGATGAAAAGCCTTTGGATCTTTTCTGCCCCACTTTTTTTTTTTAGATAGAATGAAATGGAATTGAGAGAGTCTGTTAATTCCTGACTTGTAGAGGTGGACACTAGGGTTCAATAAAGAATATAAAAACCAAGTCAATCCTGCAAACATTACTGCCTGACAGTGATGTTTACAGGATTATTGTAGATTGTCATGGCTGTGAATAATAAAAAAAATCGCCAATGTGCAATAAGGCCACTGAAGAAAGTGCCCTTCAGCATTAGGGTGGTGTAATATGCACCATGTCTATAGTCAGTAGTGAAAGAGGATATCATGATGCATGGCACTGTGATAGCAGAACAATAAATGTGTGTCAGAAAGTGTTGTCATCTTCAAACAGAGATGAGAAGCGAAAGGCACAGTGACTAAGCTTTCAGTTTGACTTCTGCAGGCAGATGCATGAAAGAGCTAATGACAGCTGTAGCCCTATTCTCAGTCCCAACAGACATTCATCATTAATGCTATGTTACATTATGCACAGAAATAATTAGTGCAGACACCATCAGGCCTGATTTATGAAGAATCTCAGTCTAGGCTTTGCTGTTTGTTAGTTTCTGATCCATCTGTTCTTTCTCTATGACAAGAGACCTCAGTTGTACAGTTCAAATTTTCACTGTTGCCAACACTGCTGGTCCAGCTCATCAGTCATTCATTCATCTTCAGTAATCAATTCATTCTGCTCAGGATCGCGGAACTTATCCCAGGAACACTGGACCTGAGGCAGGAATACACCATGGATGGGATGCCAGATCATCGTAGGAGACCAGGCACACGCACATTCACAGCTAAGGGCAATTTAGAGTCACCCGTTCAGCGGCAACACTACCCTTTGTTTCACTGTGCTGCCCTCCAGCTCATCAAAAGCCCTGAGTGCTGAGTGGCATTAGATGTGTTAGAGCAGAACAGTTGGAATACAGTACCTGACCTGAGAATCTCTGTTTAATAAAAAAGCCATAATATTCATATTACTTTACTATTCATCATATTCATGTTTGGTGTATCTTTACAATTAAACTCATGCCTGGTCAAACAGTATGTAAACATATTAACTACAATCATTTGTGGTTAAATGATCATTGTCCTTTGTCTGCATCGTTAATGAGATCACTGATTAAACACCACCACTACTAATACAGACATATAAGATAACATTGTGTGATGTCCTCAGATGTCAGCTTTGAGGCACTTCATGCCCTCTTTGAGCCACCTTTCAGCATCTGGAGTTCCAATGTAAATCTTTTAACTCACAAATAGTTTTTAATCACTTACACCTCCAGGGTCCAGATTTACTTTCCTCACTCTTGTAATGACATACCATCCATCCATCCATCCATTTTCTGTACTGCTTATCCTACACAAGGTCGCAGGGAGCCTGGAGCCTATCCCTGGGGACTTGGGGCACGAGGCAGGGGAGACCCTGGACCCTGGTACCAACCCATTGCAGGGCACCTCTGTGCACACATTCACACACTACGGACAATTTGGAAATGCCAATCAGCCTACAACGGATGTGTTTGGACTGGGGGAGGAAACCGGAGTGCCTGGAGGAAACCCCCTAAGCACAGGGAGAACATGCAAACTCCACGCACACAGGGCGGAGGCAGGAATCGAACCCCCAACCCCGGAGGTGCGAGGCAAACGTGCTAAGCCATTGTGCCCCCCGTAATGACATACCCGTCCTCTTAATTTCATTGTAGTTACTGAATAATAATTAAATTCTGCTACCCTTCTCAAAATATGTTATGAAAACAATATATTTACATCCTTATATGCCTTTTCATTTGAAAATCTGTACTGACACAATGAGAAAACACCTAAATTAATTCACTTTGAGGGTCTGCTTCCATAATCTGCCACATATCCGCTCATATGCTCCGCTGTAGAAAAACGACACTCAATTTGTGTGAAACTCGAGGGAAGTAAATGACAGTTTTGCGGCAGGTATTCATAAGCACTTTTGAACATAGCAGTGGGAATCATCCTCTCTGAATAAACTCTGATTAATGTAACTCACTCCCACTGCTACATTAATTCAAACCTGTAACTGGATGGGAAAAATGGAGTTCTGTAATGAATAAAGAAGCTGTCCTGAGTAGAGATAAAAGAAGCCGCTGAAGGACTTGAATACTGATTTTTTACCTTTAGACATAATCTCTCAGGGGGTAACCTATAATATCGCTAATACTGTCAGAGGAACATTGTCATGCATCATCAAAAGTGCCATTCACATCAGTGACAACATGTAACTGAGAATAAGTTTAATTGCTTTCTTAAAGCTGCAGTGAGAATTTTGGGAGATTTAGGTATTTAGAGTCCTGTCTAGTAAACATATATTATTATAAGAAACTTATGGAAGATGTCAGTTGTGCCAGTCTTTATCTTAAGGTTGGGTGGATGGTCAATACGCATTGAAAGGGTAATCAAGTATTCAAAGCTTGGTGAATGAAATTTCCTTGCGGATGTAATTACCTGCTGCAATTACTGTCATCTCCTTGGTGTTACATAAGTGTTATGAGAATAAAAACTTAATTGCGCTCATCAATTCACCTAGTTACCAAGTACTAGGTTCCAATCTGATTCAAACCTATGATGAGCTCTTCTATGAATTGCTAATTGATTCCACCGCCAGAACACTACAAAGTTATTGTGAAGTGCGTGAACCTCTTCAGAAAGTAGACTGGGAACCGACCTTTCCGGTAGATGGTTTAGTTTAGAGTTTTAGTTTTATATCCAGATACATGAATGAGGACAGTATGCACATTATGAATGTGAACCTTGTGAATGTTAACCGGAGTAGGTGAGATTCTAATTCTGATTGGGTTTAGTTATGTTAATCTGCAGTTGTGTATTTTCACACGACTCCCCTAAGCTGTCATTCAAGTTTTGGTACACAATACAACACCAGCCTCGTCATCATGGGCAGACAACCAGGGAATTTGTTCCAGGCCCAGACCAGGTGGAGGCTCAAGGGGAAAAACTGATATTTGGAAAATTTGATCCAAATATTTTAGTTAGAAATGTAGGTCTTGTCCCAGACAAAAGTGGCTTTGCAAGGGGCTTTTCCAAAGACTAAACATATAGTATATTACAACAAAATATGTGACCCATACGGCATGATATATGATTATAGTACTGTAAATAAATTGTGCAAGAACGTATATGACATTTAAACAGTATATTTAATAGAGAACACGAGGATGGCCAACCTGAGTTTGCAGAACATTATCAGTGAGCATGCGCATTAAAAATGAATGCAAGGTGCTGTGAATTGTATGCACATAAAGATATTCACTAGCATTGAACAGAAAAGCTTCCACATGTGAGAGCACTTCAGTTCTGCGAGTACTGAGCACTGAGGATTGAGACACATATGCTTCACTTTCCCCTTGCTCACCACCGTCTTCATTTGCTCACAAGTCAAAAAATAAAAATAAAAAGCATGTACCCACTGTTACGATTGGTCAGTCTCAAACAATTCCCTTCTTTCTGGAAACACAGAACTTCTAATCAGATCTGATTCAATATTTAAAAAAAAAAACTACACTTTTTAATGGTGAGTTTTAATTGACCATTTTAATTGATGAGTTTATATA
>CM040471.1:17454440-17474859 GCA_022758105.1 Pangasianodon gigas | reverse complement strand
TATACAGTGATTTGAAAGTGATATAGGCTTAATTTCTATATACCAGGCAATAAATTAACTTAGCACGAGTCAGTGGTGGTAAGATAACACATGGTGTTGTATGGCCTGTAGTGTAGGGTCAGTTCAGTTGTAACACATGAGGCTGTAGACCTGGTGATGACTATGTTAAGTCTTAACTGTGCTGTGAGTTGGGACTTTTCTTTAAAAAATGTTACATTTTTAAATATGTGTTTAGACCTAATGATCTATTTATAGTAAGTTATAATTTTATTTAATTAATAAGCATGATCAAACATATCTTACCAAAACTTTCTCAACCCTTGACACAAATATAATATTTTATATCTATATATAATATAGATCAAAGTATCACTTGTTATCAAAGTGCAATTAATTAAATGACTAATCAACTGAAATTAAACATATAGTGAAATGAAATACAATAGAACTGAAACTAACACATATACGCTCACTAAGCACTTTATTAGGAACAACTGTACACCTACTCATTCATGCAATTCTCTAATCAGCCAATCGTGTGGCAGCAGTGTACTGCATAAAGTCATGCAGATACGAGCCATCAGCTTCATCAACCTTCGTCAACATTAACCATCAGAATGGGGGAAAAGCGTGATCTCAGTGATTTTGACTGTGGCATGATTGTTGGTGCCAAACGGGCTGGTTTGAGTATTTCTATAACTGCTAATCTCCTGGGATTTTCACACACAACAGTCTCTAGAGTTTACACAGAATGGTGCAATAAAGACATCCAGTGAGTAGCAATTTACCATCTTCTAATGGCTACTTCCAGCATGATAGTGCACCATGTCACCAAGCAAAAGTCGTCTCAAACTGGTTTCATGACCATGACAATGAGTTCAGTGTTCTTCAGTGGCCTTCCCAGTCACCGGATCTGAATCCAGTGGAACACCTTTGGGATGCGGTAGAACAGGAGATTCACAGCATGAAAAGTGCACCAGAAAAATCTGCAGGAATTGCCTGATACAATCATGTCAGCATGGACCAAAGTCTCAAAGGAATGTTTTCAACATCTTGTGGAATCCATGCCATGAAGAATTGAGGTTGTTCTGAGAGCAAAGGGAGGCCCTACCCAGTATTAGTGTAGTGTTCCTAATAAAGTGCTCACTCAGCATATTTCCATATATGGGTTAACCTATAATACCTATAATAATAAAAATAATACATAACAACAATTGTTATTTTGTCAACTTATTATTATTATTATTATTATTATTGTTATCTTTTTGGTTTATCTGATGATTACTGATTACTCTCTGATTAATGATGATTGAAGGGCAGAAAGTGTGTTATTATTCAGACAGCACAACAGGCTCATTATTCCTAATGAATCCTCATTTAAGTGAAGTAGCATTTTCTCATTTAGCTCTTTGATGACAATCAAATTTTAATTTTCAACAAATGATTATCCTTTCATTTTTGTGATTTGAATTACATAGACTTGTCTGTGTGTTTTTCAAATAAGCTGCACAACACACTCAAAACTATGGTAGCTGAGTGACAAAATGTCAATGTATAAGTCCTTTTAACCTAGTGAAGTGATTTAGCCACTTATGATGGGATCACAGTACAGATGGATATGGGATAAAATTCTGTGGACTGTTACTGTTACATTTGAAGATAACAAGTTGATCACATGACAAAAACCATCAACGTCACACCCAACAGACAGATCACATGCCCAAATACAAGCACAGTAAAAATTGTTTCCATTTTCACTCAGTGAGACAGGGAAAAAATTAGACTGACAGCCCCGCATAGGAGTGAGCATATGAATAAAATGGCACCTTGATTGTGATAAATTGAAAACTTTGACAGGTTGAAAGATGGTTTTCTGTCAAACCCTATAAACATCTATTGGTCAAACAATCAGATCATAAAACAAATCCTTAGTTACTTGTCTGTTAAAAATGTGAGATTTCAAGAGCACCAAGAAGATGAGACAGGTGGATGGACATATACTATTTGTATATAGATCAGATGAAGTGTAAAGGACTGGTGTAAAGTGAGTGGTCCAAACTGAAATCTCCACACTTTTGAAGTCTATTCACTTTTCTAAGACTATTTCATTAAAGATGCTGATAACAGACTGCATACCAGAACTAGCATATTTAATATTTTATTAAGCAAATGAAAAGCATAGAAGAGAGGGCTTGTCATGTGAATACATATTCTGGGTTTCAGTTGAGGGCTGGTGGCGTGGTAGCACAGTAGGTAGCATTGCTGCCTCACAGCTCCAGGGCCATGGGTTGTCTATCTAGAGATTTGCATGTTCTCCCTGTGCCTGAGTTTTTTCTCACGTCCCGAAAAAACATGGCTGTAGGTGGACTGGCTATTCCAAATTGCCCCTAGATGTGAATGAGTGTGTGAATGCAGAATCAGGTAACACCTACAGTATAAGGGGAAAATATGACAAAATGAAACAAAATAGTAATAAGTAATAGCTGGTAATTCCCTGGATTGGATTGGCATCCCTTCCAGGTTGTATTCCTGCACTGCACCCAGTATTCATGGGATAGGCTCTGGATCCACTGTGACCTTGACCAGGATGCAGAGTTTACTGAAAGTGAGTGAGAGAGAGTGAGCACAAATGAAAAGTATCCTGGATACAGGATATATGTAAATCAGGACCTGCAACAAATTGTTGTAATAAATTAAATGTATTTGTTCTGTCAAAAGTGTATGCAAACCTTTATACTTTTTGTGACAATTTGTTGACAAGGACAGGAAAATTGGATGAATTTCATCTATGCAATACCATAAGAACAGAGAATACACAGAGTAGTTTGGTTTGAAAGGGAGAAATTCAGCACATAAACAGAGAAGCAATTTTTCCTTCTGAATTGCATGGGCCAATTCAAACCTCGTCTGGATTCACCAGACCAATACCTCTAAAATAAAGGTGGACTATATCTGAGGTGGAGTGGAGCAAAACAAAACGATTTTGGCCATTCTTCCCCCACAATTTGCTTCTTTATTTTCAAGAAGAGAGCTTTTCCTAATCTTGATTTGATGGGCTGCAATATCTGTACTGACCAGACTTCCTTGATAGGTAAATTTCTCAACATAATTGACATATTTAAAATAATAACCATATTTAAAGCATATCTAAGATATAAACCATATTTAAGATGATGATGACTCTTAAATTAGGAGAAGGAAGAACAGTGATTAAGGTCCTGGGGAATGGCATTCCAAAGTTTATAGGCTATGGCACTAAAAGATCTGCCCCATTAATATCACACTGGTCTTAGGAACCACCAGTAGCCCAGTATTTGTAGGAACTGAGAATCCGAGCTGGGGTGTACGGCTACAGGAGCACTGAGAGTTAAAGCGGGGTGAAGTCATGTATTGCTTTGTATGTGAGATAAAGGAATTTTATTCTCTGGGAAGTAGGTAGCCAGTGTAACTGCTGGAGTATGGGTAGAGTGTCTGCTGAGCGTTTGGGATGAGAAAGGACTCTGGCAGCTGAACTTAGGATATGTTGAAATTTATATACAGTTTTAGCAGAAATGCCAATGAAAAAGCAATTAATCTGCTGTATGTAAGGGCTTGGAAGTGGGGTTCAAACTAAATGTGTTGAAATTTATACTATGATTGCAAAAATCTGTAGAAGGTTTAACAGTGATGTCATCTATATCAATGGTGAATTCTGAAGATATGTAGAGCAACAGGCAAAATTTCATTTTGGTAAGGTTTTAACCTATTAAATTTGTAGGCCATCAAGGATAATAAATACATTTCATTAATTAAGCGTGAGCTCTTACCAGTGCTATATATCAATCATAATAGCTATGGCAGTGTCTGTGAATAAACTGACCAAGTGGAAACATATTATATGGTGATAAGGAGGGGACCAAGGACTGATCCTTGAAGGACATGTTGTGGGACACGGGCAATAAATGATTTATTTTCATCAGTGTTATATATCATGAAGATAAGATACAAATCAAACACTAGCTATGCCAGAAATACTGATAGGAAGGTAGGAGAGCTGAATGTTGATGGCACCAGTGTGAGCTGAAAAGAGTAAATAATCAGTGACTCTTTGGATAGCAGTCTCAGTGCTGTGTAGAAAGCAGAAACTTGAACGGAAAGGCTTATAGAGATTGTTGGTGGTAAGATCGTCTTGTATTTGTAAGGCAACGACTCTTTCAGTAGGCAGTAGGGAGAAAGTGAAGATTAGAAATTGGTCTATAATTAGAATGTTCATTGGGGTTAGTATTTTTGTGAATTTGAGTGACAGCAGCAGTGTTAAGATTGAAAAGAAAGAGATAATTAAAGGGCAAACTTTAAGAATAAAGACTGGGGCAGGAAGCTGGCAGGTAAAGGGGTTCGATTTTAAAATGACACAGAATCAGAATCTCTAAAGGTAAAATGGGAGGTCAGAATGATGTGGTTCTGAGTTAACAGTGGATCAAAGGACAGGAGAGAAATGCTGATAAATTGAACTGATTCTGTCATTAAAAATAAGAAAAGCTGGGCTGGAGAGCTAGTGCTGGTTGCTATATGTGAATTAAGAACTTTGTTAAGGGAGTGGATTCCTACCCCTATTAAAAATGGAGGAATAATAGGAAGTGTGACCAGGGTTGAGAGCATTTCTATACTTGTTTAACTGATTCAGATAGGCCAGTGTTCACACATAGATGCCTACAGTTTTCATGGCTATAGTTCAAGGCTAAATCATGGAGTGGTGAGAGTGGATGGGACCAATTAGGTCCTAATAGGAGCAAGAGGAGCAAAGCCACTGCATGTGTTATAGATAAGGTGATTACAGTAGAATAGTAGTAGGATAGTTAATAGTAATAGTTTTAGTAGGAAAGTACTGTATGTAGTCAGGATTGGACAAAATGATGATTTCACCAAAGGAGGAAGACTGTAGAAATGCCAAAAGGCAGCAGGAATAATAGATTTAGTGTTAAGGAAATATGACAGTTCTATTAGACTCCATTTCACATCTCTATATAGGATAGTTTGACAATTCAGTGACCGAAAGCTTACAAACCATTCATACTGAATGTAAATCTAGGGCATGACCTTGAATAGGTGGGAAAAATGGGCATGTTGCATAAAGGTTAAACCTTTAAGTACAGCCCTGACTTTATTAGGAAAGGAGCAAATAGGTGTCAACATGAATGTTAAAATTATAGCAGGTTAAAGTAAAGGGCAGCTCACAGACAGAAAACAGAAAACATTTTTTGAAACTTATAAATAAATAAAATTTTAAATTTATAAAAGTAGATATCATGGAATTCAATGCCCTTAAATTTCATTATGTTGCGGTAGATAGTGGCTAGCCTACCACCTCTTCCTTGCTGTCAAAGTTAACTAATTCATTCGACTTTAGTAACTGCTTTATCTTGGTCAGGGTTACAGTGTATATGGAGCCTATCCCAGGATAGGGCACCAGGCGGGAATACACCCTGGATTGCAGGGTACATGTCATTTTTCCATGCATTTTATGGAGTGTTAAGAAGTGTGAATTCTGCACTGTGCACTGAGGCAGCGTTTCTGATCTTATTATGACAGAGAATGGCAAAATACGTGTTTTGTAGTTTCTGGTGCTGAGTAATTATTAGGATGACACCTGTTTGACCAGATAGTAGAGATTACATTTCCTACAGGAGCATTTCTCAAAATAATTAAAAAATATTATACAAGAGCATCATGCAGTTCCAAAGGAGAAGCAGGATACAGCTACAGTATAAAATAAGAATATGATAAAAATGAAATAAAATAGTGATAGATTGGTACTGCCCTGTGATGGACTGGTGCCCCACCCATGTTATATTCCTGCCTCATGCCGGGATTGGCTCCGGATCCACCATATTTTGTTATCTATATTTTTTAACTATTCATTTGTCTAAACTGATCTGCAGATTTAATTTTAACGGCTATATCCTCAGTACATGGACTATTAAATAGGTAATGTCCCTGAAATAAAAATGACTGTGTTTTGTCCTTTTATGCCTTTTTTTATATAGCCCACATCATTAAGAGAGTATAAGGTTAAAATCCAACACACTGATTGATTTTGCTTTATTGTCTTATAAAAGGCCTATAAAAGCTGATGATGCCTGAATTGTATTTATATTTTTATATGGTGTGGATATGTGATGCCTTATACTGAAGTGTTACTAAAAAACTGCACTCACTCAGTTTACTCAAAGAACTGACAAGCAGCAATGCTCTAAAACAATGTAAATTTTTGTCCTCAGTTATTAGTTATTTTTGTTCTCATCTTGAAGTAGAAAAATAGATTAATGAGTTGTATGCAAATCTGTATGTCCCTCATTGTTATGCGTTGTAGTAGAAGTCTGTGATTTTCCATGCAATATGCCATAAACTATTGTTTTATAAACTTTATAAGCTGAACTATAGTAGTAACAAAACTAAAACAAACTAAGCACACTTGCTATGACTCACAAAACATATGTACACCACTGACCTACAATATATACAGTGAGGTCCATAAGTATTTGGACAGTGACCCAATTTTCATAATTTTGCCTCTGTATACCACCACAATGGATTTGAAATGAATCAATCAGGATGTGATTGAAGTTTAACAAAAATATTGCATTAACCATTTAGGAGTTATAGCCATTTTACAGAGTCCCTTCATTTTCACAGGCTAAAGAGTACTTGGACAAATTAACATAATCATAAATATTAGGATTATTTTTAATACTTGGATGCAAATCCTTTGCAGTCAATGACTGCCTCAAGTCTGGAACCCATGGACACCATCAAATGCTGAGTTTCCTCCCTTGAGATGCTTTGCCAGGCCTTTACTGCAGCCGCCTTCAGGTGCTGCTTGTTTGTGGGTCTTTCTGCCTTCAGTTTTGTCTTCAGTAAGTGAAAAGCAGCTCAATTGGGTTGAGTTCATCTGGCATTTAAGAACATTTAATTTCCTTGCCTTAAGAAGCTCTTGAGTTGCTTTCACAGTTTGGGTCACTATCCATCTGTACTGTGAACTGCCATCCTATCAGTTTTTAGAAATTATATCTCTATACACTTCAGAATTCATCCTGCTATGTCTATTAGCAGTTCCATCATCAATAAACACCAGTGACCCAGTTCTGTTGGCAGCCATACATGCCCATACCATAACACTGCCTCCACCATGATGTGGTATGTTACCACAGATGATGTGGTATGCTTTGGATCATGAGCCGTTCCTTTTCTTCTTTATACTCTTCTCTTCCCATCATTCTGGTACAAGTTAATCTTGCATCAGATTAAAAAATTAAACAAATTTTTTGTTTGTTTTTTTTTAGAAGTTTTCTAGCAAGGTCTAATCTGGCCTTTCTGTTCTTGAGTGTTACCAGTGGTTTGCATCTTGAGGTAAACCGTCTGCATTTACATTCATGAATGCATCTTTTGATTGTAGACTTTGACAATGACACACCTACCTCCTCCAGAGTGTTCTTGACTTGGCTAGATGTTGTGAAGGGGTTTTTCTTCATGAAGGAAAGAATTCTGCATTCATTGATTTTAGCTGTCTTTCGTGGTCTTCCAGGACTTTTGGTGTTGCTGAGATTGCCAGTGCATTCTTTCTTTTTAAGAATGTACCAAAGTGTTGATTTGGCCACTCCTAAAGTTTCTGCTATTTCTCTGATAGGTCTGTTTTGTATTTTCAGCCTAATGATGGCCTCCTTCACTTGCATCGATACCTCTTTGGACTGCATATTGAGCGCTCCCAATGAACAGCTGCCAAATGCAAATTCAATGCATGAAATCAACTCCAGACCTTTTATCACCTTAATTTGTCATGAAATAATGAGGAAACAGGCCACACCTGGCCATGAAACTGCTTATCAGTCAATTGTCCAATTACTTTTGACCAAATACTTATGGAACTGATTGTACTTTTTCCTTCCCCTCTCCTTGTGTGAGTGTATAAACCCTTCTAGTATATGTGACAGCATATCTCACACTCTCTGGTAAAGGAGCCAAACTAAGGGCGAAACAGAGACTCCCTGACATTTACACATCTCCATTTCAGAGATCTTGACCCATATTTACCAAAGAGCTCAGCAATGGGGAAGAGTAGTGCTTGTAGTCTCAAGAGATGTAGAAGTTACCATTTTAGAAAGGGCAATTAATCATGAACACTCAGTGTTAAAGGGAGAAGGGAAAGAATATGTAGTGAAATATTAATCATCTCAGCTGCTCATGAATTCAGCTGCTCTTCTTTTTGCTGCAGCTGCTGTTCTTTATGCTGCAGTGGACTGCAAAGAGTCAAGGAAAGGAAATGTATTGGACAGTAATGGACAGTACTGTTGAATTAATCCTGTTGTTCTACACTTTAACCTCATTAAATAATAATAGCTTTAAAGTTAAGAAAGGATCTGAGAGTTGTATTACTCTCCATTTCACATCTTGGAAAACATGTCAAACTCAATAAGGAGATGATCAGCGATACTAACTTCATTCAGTGACAGAAACCTTATCAAGTCCTTCAGAGCAGATCACTGTCATAAATCACAAGTCATTGTTTCTTTTCAAAAATGTTTAAATGTTTAGGAAATATGGAATACGTATGAGAGAAAGTGATATTTGCTTTCCATAACAAACATGTTTGATTCCCATTTGTATTTGAAAGCTTCTCACTTCACAATGCTAATAACTTTCAGCAATCCACAAAAGCTTTGCTTCAGTTGACATCGAAATAATCACCATTAGACTATATCCACAGACCCTGCAGCATTTCACTGCAATCCTATTGTTCCTAAGCTGCCTCTGTAAACACAATTTCTACTCAGACCAATTCCCATCTAATCAGACTAATGAAACTGCACTGCGAACACTTCTTTGTTTTTGGAAGGAGCTGCTGATTTTGCTTATCGGTAAGTATCATATTAGTGGTAGCAGCAGGAGACAGCTGATGGGAAATAGATGAAATCGTTCCACCACTTTATAGTTTTTCCTGTAGATAAATCCATCTGAGGAAATATAATTCTTTTAATTGCAAACTAATAAGACTATAAATAAGGCCCTCATATTGGTGTCTCGGTATAGGATTTATATTTTTAAGCTATTTAATTCATTCATTCATCTTCAGTAACCCCTTATCCTGGACAGGGTAATTGTGGACTCAGAGCCTATCCCAGAAAAACTAGGAGTGAGGCATGAATACCCTCTGGATGGGATACCAACCCATCAGAATTTCCCACACATTGCACCAGGATGAACTATGGGAAGAAGGCAAGCCTGCTGGGAAACCTTGGGTCCTGGCATTCATGTGGATGTTACTTTGTCATGTACCACCTACCTAAACATTGTTGCAGACCAAGTACACCCCTTCATGGCAAAGATATTCCTTAATGGCAGTGGCCTCTTTCAGCAGGATAATGCACCCTGCCACACTGCAAAAAATGTTCAGGAATGGTTTGAGGAACATGGGAAAGAGTTCAAGGTGTTGACTTGGCCTCCAAATTCCCCAGATCTCAATCCGATCGAGCATCTGTAGGATGTGCTGGACAAACAAGTCTGATCCATGGAGGCCCCACCTCACAACTTACAGGACTTAAAGGATCTGCTGCTAATGTCTTGGTGCCAGATACCACAGCACACCTTCAGAGGTCTTGTGGAGTCCATGCCTCGATGGTCAGAGCTGTTTTGGAGACACAAGGGGACCTACACAATTATAGGCAGGTGGTTTTAATGTTATGGCTGATCGGTGTATATTTTGAGAGTGGATCTAAATAAGCATCAAAATAAGGTCATGCGAGAGGCAATGTGAACATTCTGGGGAAGCGATCCAGAGAGTACAAAATTGACTGATAAATTGTAGTTGATATCAGTTGATATGGCAGTGTAAACATGAAAAAAATTGCCTTGCATCCAAACAAACCAAAGCAGTAAGGAAATTACTCCTGTGCCAACATAAAAATAGAGTCTCCTGTATGTGGTGTTAAAGCGAGACTGTCTTTACGCTTGTGATCCGTAACAAGAATTAACCTCTCTTTCACACATAATCAACATATGCATCCAACATTATAACTAAGCTAAAATGAATATTTATATCCATTTATTTATATAGTTACTGCTAATTTTCAAGCATATTTCCTCTGCTGTTTTTCTAACTTTCTGTGTAAGGTCCTACACATATTTTTCATTAAAATTTAAATTATTTTCATTTGCTATTTTGAAAACAGGTATTTATGACATTAAGGAGAGCAGGAGTATAGCATTTAATGAAACACCAAAATATAGAATATTACTAGGCTTTTAAAGATTTCACAATAACAATGTGGTGTTTGGATTTAGTATGCTGTTTATTATTTATTATCAGGTTAAAGGATGTTAAAGATGATGTTGTATAAGTTCTTAAGAACACCCTGAAATGCAAGAAACAATAGTTATTTGAAAACTTGTGAAAACTTATAATAGGTAACTGAATCGGCTGTATGATGTCAACATATGGCGTTAACAATCAGTAAGCGTACCTTTAAAAGTACAGTCATGCCACTGTAAATCCAAATTCTTTTAAGGTCATTAAAGCTATGGATTGAGTCTGAATGTTGGGCTCCCTGTGGAAGGGTACATCTAGGATAACATGAAGCTTTTAAATGATTCCCATTCGGCAGCATTATTAACACAGCTGTATAGACTGAAGACTTAATTTCACAGTCATTAAAGCATAGAGCAGAGAACCAAAAACACAAGCCAGTGGATTTCTCTCCCTTTTGATGGCATGACATGCAAAGGAGGCAGGTACATAAATGGGAAAAACTCTATAGGCTATTTTAATTACACATCATCATGAAGAAGAATTGTGTTGTAATGTAATAGACAGATTACAGTGTAAAGCTTACTAAATAGCATTTTCTTTGGGAAACAAAAACTTGCTCTTCATTTTTCTGAAATATGCCTTGTGATACACAGTATAAGAAAAAGACAATTTTTTCTTCTCTATTAAAAGGGCAACAGAGACAGAGAGAGAAAAAGCACTCAGGACCTTTCTGTAATTTGTGATCATGCTTCATTAGGGAGCTGACATTAGGGAGCTTTATTGCTACATCTCATTCACGGTGGTTTGAAAACAAGTCCTGTCTATCCAGTGTCTTAGAGGAAAACAAACCATTGTGCTATATATGACCTGTAAATTAGTCACTTACTGCAGTGGCTGTAGACAGGAGATGATCCTCGTTCATAAGAGCTGTCACAGTCCTCCTGCTTTTGTCTCCTGCTTCATCTGCACCCTGTAATCATGACTCGTTAACCTGTGTATATACAACGTTTGTTCATCTGTGAGCTTTGCAGTTCTGAGCTCTATCTATCTATCTATCTATGTATCTATCTATCTATCTATCTATCTATCTATCTATTTAAAGTTTCTTGTGGGTTGTCAGTGCTGTTTCTATTGTTTACTGGTATTGATATTTACTTGTCTGTTTTCTGACTTAATCTTTGATGAACACTAACTATGAGTCAAGGAATAATAAAGAACCTTGTAATAAAGAACCCTAATAAAGAACCTTAAAAAACCTTATACTTAATTCCTCCTATTTTTTCTAGAAGCTTTCTCTTGTTTTTACTGGATTCTAAGGTCAAGTGTCTGGGCTATTCAGAAACAGCTTAACCTCTTAAACTCTCAGGATCCATCAATTTAGATTCCTTATTCTCATATCAGCAAACCTTTTCTGTTAGTTTTGATATTCATTACTGAATAATACAGTATAGTAGTTAGTGAACAATATGCATTAAAATGAATAAAGAGTAATAAAGCAACCTTTTAAAATTTAAATAAAATTTGAAAATTGGAAGTCAAGTCAAGTGGGTTTTTATTGTCATTCCTCTATATAGATTGTATACATTGGAGCGAAATGTCGTTTCTCCAGGACCATGGTGCAACACGTAACAGTACACAAGACTACATAATGTGCAAATACATATTATGTTGTATGAGGTGTTGATGGTGGGTAGAGAGATGCAGATGATCCTTTCAGCTGTTCTAACAAATGCGCTGTAGGGTATCACCTGTACCACACGGTGAGACGTCAGCCGGTCAGGATGCTCTCTACTGTCCCTCTATAGACGGTGGTGAGGATGGGAGCAGGAATTTGGTTCTCTTCAGCCTCTGCAGGAAGTGGAGGCACTGCTGGGCCTTCTTGGCTAGGCAAGTAGTGCTGAGAGTCCCGGAGAGGTCCTTGTCCTTGTGCGCACCAAGAAACTTGGAGCTTTTGACTCTCTCCATAGTTGTTCCATTGATGTGCAGTGGTGAGTGGTCTACTCAGGTCTTCCTGAAGTCAACAATCATCTCTTTGAGATGATTCACCTCCTCTCTCACCTCCTTCCTGTATGCTGACTCATCATTGTTGCTGATGAGGCCCACAACTATAGTGTATATAACTATCAGCAAACTTGATGACGTGATTTGAGCTGTACTTTGTAGCACAGTCATGAGTCAGCAGTGTAAATAGCAGTGGACTGAGCATGCAGCCCTGGGGAGCGCTGGTGTTCAGTGTGGTGGTGCTGGAAAAATACGTTGTAAAAGTCCTTCTGCTCTGCATGCTTTCCACCCAAGCCCTCAGGACTTTTGTCCACAAATTTGCATGTGAGTGCTATGTGTGGAGTTAAAAAAAATATTGTTCTAGACTATTAATTTAAAAAGAAAATTACAAATCAGACACATAGCAAGTGAATCCATATAAACAAATTGATCTATCTTTCTATATTAGTCCCACTTCACATCATGCCATGAGGTCCTTGGTTGTCTTAATGAGTAATTTACAATTAATTTTAGGTTAGAATATCTTTCTAAGCAGACAGAAAAAGTTAGCTATTGTCTGAAAGTTTTTGTCATTGGTGATGCATGGCACAGTCACTGTCTCATCTCCAGACACATCAAATCCTTGAATAAGTTGCTTTGTAAATTGCCAATCATTGCACCAAGACATTCAGTTTTGGATGACATGGGAGGACATTTTCAGTATCAACAATACCATTTTTTTTTTTTTAAATCCGCCCAAGGCTTTTATGTTTCTACTCTCTCTCACTTTAGTCATTTGCTCTTTTTCAATCAGATGCAATCCTTAATCTGTATTTTTTAGTTTAAATTGATGGCTCAGGGGCATTTTGAAAATTGACAACCTAGACATACTTATACTCTGTTTTTCACAGTAAGAAGGCTAATTTTAAATAAATGTAGATGGTAAATGAATCAGAATGAGATGCAAGCCAAAGCTGTATCACAAATCTATGTAAAACACCCTCTAATGCACCAAGCAATGTATCTGTAATCCGTAATTTCATGGAATAACTTTGTGAGGTACCTTTTAGAATATTTAAAAGTTTTAGTCCCCAGGTTCCTATCACTGCCTAAATAAACACTTCTGACTTGATAAATTTCACTAGATTCATCAAAAAAGAATGACTTTGTTTACCTCACAACACTCTGTGAAATTCCCCTTTAATGTGTCAAGATATTCCAGTGTAATGGATGGAATATTGTAGTACTAATATGTAGTAATATGTAATATGTAGCACATTTTTTTCAGAGATTTTTTTAAATGAACTTTTAGGTTCACTTTTCATGTTTCGTATTTCATATTTAATTTTGAAAGAAATGTTCTACTTTGTGTCAAGCAGAATCAAGCATTTCCTGCATCAATTTCCATCAATTAATACTGTTCTATATCTCATCCTCTCATAGACACAGTTGCAAATCCAGATTTTTAATAAAATTTATATTTCCCAAATTAGAATTTAGGCAGTCCTTCCTACATTGATCTCTAATCACTTAGTCATGTATCCTAAGCTCTGAGCTGCTCAGTTAATATTCTCAGAATGTTGGAAAAGTTTCTTCATATAAACATGGTAATTCAAATGTAGAGAGTGGAATGGTGCACTTAAACCTTTTAAAATGGATTTTGCAGAGCAGGAAATGACTAGACTGTCTGACCCTAAGCTCAACCCTGGGCCACTAATTGCATGTTTAGTTCTCCTGCATTTCTTGTTCTCTGAGGTAGAATTAAATAATTCCCTAAGTCAGCATGAGACTACATAATATTGAGAACACTGGATTCCTGCTACATGTTGTATATACAGGTTTATGCACTCACAGTAGGAGGCATCCAAATGTATGCAGCAAATCACACTATTTTGGATAATTGGGACTCTAGAGGCCTTCGGCTCTAGTCAAAGCTATTTTGGATGCACCTCTGATGGCATCAGATTTTTAGACTGTCAAGAATTACATTTCAAGCTGATTTTTTTTTTCAGTTTGAATAATTGACCAAATAGACTAAAAATGTCTGTAATGCAGTAATAGATCATGTTCCTCATAGAGTGGAAAGTTGTCTTTAGCAGCTACAGAAAAGACATATGTACATGGAGGTAGCCCAAGGCCCCACAGATTATATTTTTGGATAAATGCACAGTGTTTAAATTGTAAAACATGAGGTACTGAACGCTAAGAGAGACAGGGAGGGAAAAGGTCCCAGAACATATAGACACAGCAGTGATCCAAGGGCTTTATGTAATACAGTAGTGTTGAAAGCAGTCATATAGACCAAGGGCTAATTGTGTAGGTATGACCATAGAACAATGAGCAATTGTACCCTTAACATTTCAGTGATGCTTTACAGTATGAGCTCAAGCTCACAACAAACATTTTGCTCAGAACACTGGGTCTAAATAGTACAATAAACAACATAACACAAATATAACAACACAAATACTGATATCTGAAAAATACTGAATTAAATACTGAAAAAAGATTTTCTCATATACTGAAATATATAGATTTTCTCAATATACTGAAAAAAGAGATTTTTCTCATATTGGCTGTTTATCCAAATTACTCCACATTGCTGTCATGTTTCTTACAGTCTCGTCCTAATCTCACAATTTTCTCTGCTTGTCTGTGACAGTTTCATGTGAACAATGGGCCAACAGGTTTCAGAAACAGAAATGACACATCCCTTGCTTTTACAGCATCTTGTTTTGCCCCTTCACTTTTGCTTACTTGTTTAAGAAATGACATTTAAAATAATTTTATTATTACTTACTGTTTAATTTTTTTTCATTAAAAGCTGCAGAGGTGCCTGATCCATGTAAATAACTTCCAGACGGCAGGCATGATCCGACACAAATTACTGTATATACTGTTATAGGACATGAGATTAGATGGGACATGTGCCGTAACTAAGAACATAGCAGTGCATTTTGTATCGAATCCCCATGTCATCTCATTTGATCCCAGGATGCGCCTCAGCATCTCTGAAATTGACCTTGTGAATCTCCGATTTGCTCCATGAATTCATTTAATGATTGATCTCAACATAAAATAAATGTAGTCCAGTGAGATTTTGCCTGTGGGTATGATAGCAGAAATGCAGTTTAATAGCCAGGATTACACACACACATACGATATACACACACAGCAATATTACTGATTCGATTTTGCATGGTGAGTCAGTCATATTCAGTGGGAGTGTCTGAGGTCAAACTGTGAAGGTCACTGTTTACTCATTGTATGTATGACTTCTGTGCTATAATTGTATAGTATTAATGTATGAGTGCAATGAAGTACACTGGGAAGAAGTGATTATTTTTGAACCTGTGTTTTGTTTGTACTTGTGTGTAAGCATATGTTTACATGCTCTACAACACTATGTAAGATTTTGAGCAATATAATAATAATAATAATAATAATAATAATAATAATAATAATAGTGTGAATATGCAACAGTTAAGAATGCTCTTTATGTCCGCTGTGTGTGTGAGTGGTGAGAGCGTGAATATTTACTGGGACAGTAAATTCTTCCTCTGTTTCTCTCCAGAGCTTTTTGGTGATTAATGGCACAGATTCAAAGCTTCAAGGTAAGTGATGCACAGGCTGATTTTTCAGTATGAATGTGACACTGGTATAATGTTAAAGTCATCAGAGTAATGAGGTGACTCAGACACCCAACCCTCCCTCATCTGTCTTTATTTAGTCACATCCTCACCAGAGACTGTCTCATAACTTTTATTCTAGTTTCACAGTTTCACAGCTGAGTTTTGCATCTTTTCTTCATGTCAGTGTGGGTTTTCTCAGAGTTCTCCAGTTTCCTCCCACCTCCCAAAACATGCCAGTATGGGTGGACTGGACACTCTAAATTGCCTTTAGGTTTGAATGTATATGTGTGTGTGTGTGTGTGTGTGTAGTGCCCTACAATGGACTGGTGTCCTATCCAAAGTGCATTCCTGCCTTCCTGAAGTCCTGTGTTCCTAGGATAGGCTCCGGTTCCAGTCTGCCTTTCACTTCCTGATTATAATATTTCTTAGATAATTTTACTGCTCACACTTTGTGCCTTTATAATTGCCTCAAACCACTTTCATATCCTCTTAGCAGCTTCTCCATTGTAATATTTGTACCTGAAGACCACACACTCTTCCTGATACATCCATTAGAACCCTGGAAGATGTCATATCCTGCTTTCACAGCAAATCCTTCAAAATATTTTCCTGTCGATTTTGTCTTGTATCTTGGCTTAGCTTCGGTTACATTTTTTTTTTACCACTGCTGAAACAGGGGGATGCAAACTTTTGCCCTCTTTATTTAAAGTTTATAAGAAAAAATCTTTTTAAGAAGAGATTCAGAATTGTTTTACAGTAAACACTTTTTTTTTTTTTACTGCATTTGCCAGTAAAACCTTTTCTATTAAGATTTTACTTTGGTGTCATCTTGAACAGAATTTTTCTAAGCATAAAAAACGTGTCACCTTCTCTCAGCAACTAGCAATTTTCTGTACAAAATAATTACTTGTTTCCTTACCATTTTAAAAGATATCTGTCTAAGTCTACAAGCAAATTATTAGCTTGACTCAGGGGTATCATTTTAATCACAAAGACTGTCAGAACTTAAATGCCAACCATAAACTAACACTTTAATTTGCTCCTTCCTTTTTCCTTCTCCACCTTGAAAAAGCAAATAGAAGCAGAAACTCATGGCACCATAAACTCATACTGGAGGTGAGCTTCCCAAGGTGATAAAATAGCTGTTTCAGCTTTTTATCAGTCCTCTGGGCTGCTGTGTAAAATCTGCTCAGAATAGTAATGCTATTGTGCCATGCTAACAAAGTAGGTAAAGTTTGGCTAGAGAGACAAGCTGGACACATAAAGACAGAAAAGGGATAAAACAATTAAGCTAACCTTCTGCTCACTTTCGCTGTCTCTCCCATATCCTATAGACCCTTGGTATTCCCTGTAAGTATGTGCTGTATGTCTGAGTGCATTTTTGTCAGCGACAAGATCTGATTCTCCCTGGATGCAGCAGAGAAATCAAGCCAGTAGAAGTTACTATAGACTTTTGGGCTCAAAACCATAATATGAATGTGGCTTGTGAAAAATTCTCAAATGGAGGGAAAACACTAATTTATATTCCTGCTTGGTTATTATAGAATATATAATTTATTTATTTTTAATAATTTATTTATTAATATATTTTCTGTGGTCTTATGGAATATAAAAATGCTTGTGAAGAGTGGTTTTATTTAGTGTACAATGTGGAAGTGGTTGTCTACAGGATTAAATATTAACAGACTTTATTGCAGTAGATTTCAAATGAAAGATAAAGAATAACAAATAAAGTAATAATGTTAAATCAGCAGTTATCATAGTCATATGTAACATAATCCTAACAGATTGTAATGCGCAGTTAGAGGCAGGAAACAAGTGTGTAAACCCAAAGTAGTATTTATTTTGTGAAATCCAAGAATCATTGTCAAAATCCATAGCAGGGGGTCAATACACATCTAGGCAACCTCACAGAAGGATAATCCATATTCAGAAACAATAATGCAGGTAAGAAAACTACAAACAATGCATAGAGAACTACACAACATGCTTGTGCAACTAATGAAAAGGAATGGACAGAACAGAATATAAATAACCAAACTAATTAAGGGCTGAACATGAACAGGTGAACACAATGGGGTAATCAATCACTGACAGGATGAGGCAGGGACAGGACCAAAATCAAAACAAATGCTATGTCTCAATTCGCCTACTTATACTATGCACTAAAAGCATGTACTCTTTTGGTGAAGAAAAGGTACATACTTTTGAATGTGTAGCAAAACAGTATGCAAGTACTGGGACATACTAACACGTCAAGTAATGGAGCGTTGTTGCCTAGTTACGCGCACTGTCACCGTAAACAAACTCCTTGTTGTTTTTCAGCTTTTCTTCATTCATTATTCCTTATATAATTTATACTATATAATTTAAATTTGATTTATTTTTCCACTTTTCATTTACACCTCTCTAAAATGCATCCTTGAATTTGGTGAAGCAAAACGTCACAAAATTCCTCCTCCCTCACGCAAGGAGTTGTGGCTAATATTAGCTGAAAAAGTGTCCACAGATCCACATTTCGAAAATCTACCAGAAATAGTAGACCTTTGGGATACTCATTTCAACATACTACGATTTGGGACACACTAATTCTAATCTAGGATACTATTTAGTAGGTGAATTGAGTTGCAGCAAATGTTACATGTCAAGACATAAACAAAAGCACTTGGCGAACAGGGAACAATAACAAGCAGTGCTCACTGCACTGGGAACCGTCACTACGAGAGAGGAAATTTGTGACACAGAGGCTGTACACGTATGTCTGAGTTACTTGTGCAATATTGTGCAAGATATTGTGCAACATTGGAATAAAAATACTAAATATAAAAACTACTTTTCAGAAATAAGTAATAGTGGTAGTAAAAAAAAAAATGTAGTAAAGGAAGTCTTGGTCATATTTACATGTACTGTGCTTAAGACAAGTGTTGATGTGAACCTTGGTATAGTCAGGTACCTCCTGTAAAGTGTACGCTGCAGCATTTTATACATAAAAAACCTTAAGCATTAAAGCTTAAAGCTATTTAGCCTGTTCAGCAATAAGGCAATACACGTTTCCTCAGCAGTTCTATGGGGTATTAAAGGTTCTAGCTAGGGTTATACTTGAGCCTTTTGTGAAAGGAAACTGTGTGGAAATCTACAACATAGAACCTTGAAGTGTTTCCCCAGACAAACACAAGTACCATTCAGGTGCTAGATTCAACCTTTTATTCTAAGACTGTATGGTGGCTAAATCTAGGGAGTATTCCATTATGTGAGCTAATAAAAGTAGGGTTTATTTGCAGTATCTTTGCTTGACTTAGTGTAACAGGTCAGTCCAGGCTCATCGAGATCCATCAGTGGAGTTCAGGTGCAAAGTATTTCTGCTAATTCAAGCCGGAATTGGCAAATTGATGCTCATGCTCGTGCACACGATATATAAGCGGCCCTATCAGTCTATGAAGATACAGAAATACAGCAGCAAACAACGACTTATAATTAAATTATACAATGGGTATAAAAACATTATTGCAAATAAAAGCAATACCTCGGCAATTGACATAGCTCGAGAAGCAGCATGGCAGAAAATATACGACATAATAAATATGTAAGAACATATATTTAAAACAACTACATGAATAATTTAAAAGACTATTTAAATGAATTAAATTGGCTCTATAGTCAAAACTAACAGATTTAACTCATATTTTAATCTAGTGTGTACTGTGTTCATAACATTTTATTATTATTTTTTAACTAATGCATACTTTGCTACTGCAAGAAATAAATTATAAAATATTACTAACCTTTTTGTGTTTTTTTTATTGTGACGTTTACTTAATCTTTTCATCATTACCTTTAGAAAAGATTGGTTTTGAATATTTTCCTACACCCTGTTATTGTTATTGCTGTAAGAAATGACTTATCAGTGTCAATCAGTCTCTACGTCAATCAGTCTACAGTGTTCATACCATATTAGAATATATTGATGATGGATTTGGAGAAGATTTTTGAAATTCCTGTTATTGAAATGTGATTTAGTCTATTAATGCAATGAATAAGTATGCTAAAAATAAATAATATTTTTAACCTGTCACTGAGGATGAAAATCAATGAAGGTAATGAAAATATGCATCCCAGATTACCAAACATGTCATTAAATTATGGTTTTCATGTCAAAAGGCAAGCCATGGCTCTTTACATAGAAGCATTTTTCCTTCACATGCAGGACATCAGAAATATGGACTGAAGGAACACACACACACACATACATATACACACACACACATATATACACACACAACTGAACTGGTCCAAAGGAACTCACGCATACATACATATATATATATATATATATATATATATATATATATATATATATATATATATATATATATATACACACAACGGAACATCCTCTATGCACATGCACTGCACATGTTTTGCACATGTCTTATTATTGCTGCTACTTCTATGTTTACACTGTTTACACTACCTCAGCTGTAATATTTGCACTACTGTCACTTTATCACTTTCAACAGGACTGTGTACT
>CM040471.1:17401980-17454340 GCA_022758105.1 Pangasianodon gigas | reverse complement strand
TATACTGTATGTTTTGGGGATTTTGTTAAATAAATGACAAGAAAGCTTAGACAAGCTGGAAATTTAAATTGTCCCAAGATATCTTAATTCAATAAAATATCTAGCTATATAATCTTATATGTATGATGTATGTAATTTATATATAAAGCTAATATTAATTTTAAAAAAAATATATCTTAAATTATACATATACTGTATATATAATAAATAATATATATTTTATACTGGCTTTGACTGTACAACGCCAGAACAATTGTTCCTGAATATTGTTTCGGCCCGACAGGACTACAAAAGGCACATAGCTTGGCCAAGAGAATTCATCAAGCTTAATTAAGCCTCAAAACTTCTCTGACATGGAGCAGGTTCATTCATCCAAAGGCATATGTTGGAGTAATAACTCTATTACGTTAGCCCGGGTTACAATTCGCTTTGTTTGTGGAACTGAAACGAACTTAAATTAGCCAGGCTTGTTGAAATAAGGCTGGCTTACCGAGTTAGCTCACTTAATGGCATTTCTCCAAGAGTGCTATTTTTGTTCGCTATTTGTATTTGGATTATAAATGTATTGTGACTGTATAAAGTTTCATTCTGAGTTCATACATTTGTATTTATTGTATTAATAATCAATTTGTAATGAAGCTCAGACTGAATTCATTAAAAAAAAAACCCTGCATTCATTAGGCTTACGTCTATTTCATTATGGCATGTAGTGATCCAAAAACTTGATCAAACTGTGAGGAACTCACATTTAGCTAAAAAGATTTTAGACATCTGTAGGCAGACTGACTGTGTTTGTTATACTTGCTCCTGAGCCATGATCTTTGTAAGATCAAGGCACGGTTGAAAAATAGCCTACATAAAAAGGTTGTCTTGGTAAAATATATCTATGTTTTGTTAAGGTAGAGTGCAACATATATTATTAGTCGGAAGACTTAATTTTGGTTATAACCTGATTTTTTTTTTTTTTGGCTGTTTTCTGAATTCAGCCACATCTGACAGCTTTTCCCAGATTGCTACACATATGTGGTGTGAAAGTGAGAAATGGATGTAAGTGAGAAATGGATGCTGAAAGCATAGCTAAACCTTGCATCACAACACATCATAGCTATGACTGACTGCCATTAGCCATTCCCTTTGAAATAGACTCATACATGTACTTTAGCTCTGCCAGAGTAATGACGCAGAATGATGTCAATGAGAATTGCTCCATGGACTTATAATGTAGTAACACTTTATTTGAAGGCTATTTTAAATTCATAACATTTATACCATATAATTAAAGAATAATACATGTATATATACAACATAGTCTTTCAAAATGGCATGAGTATACATATTATGTACTATGATATATTTTATGAATAAAATATATCATATATATTTAAATAAAGTGTTAATTGAAACCTTTACATAGTCAATAAAGACAAATATTATGTATCTTTTTTTTAATCTTATTTACACACTGATAGACACACATTCTGTCCCCAATACTGGAAATGCTAAACAAAAGTATTAAAAAAAACCCCGAAAAGCTCATATTGCAGGCCCTATTTTGATGGCATTATTTCTGCAAATGTAATATCTATGCAAATTCACCAAACTAAAGCAGGAAGTTGATGATGTTTCCCATTAGGATAAGATAGTTGTCTTCTCTTGAGCATATTGTGCACTTAATGGCAATATGCCACTGCTAGCACAGCAGAAATCCTCCATTATAAGTGATAGCAAAAAAAAATGATTGAATGTAAATTGAGTAGTATGCCACTGCAGGAATGCACAGATCACTTGTACTTAATAAACTGGGAGGACTCCTGAACATAGAGTACAACTGTCAAGTAACAGGAGTTATTTGGGTCTGTGAGGCAGAGATAGACTAAAACAGCAGTCTTCCATTAGCCACTGCTGCTGTCTCTGGGTTGGTGAGATTAAGACTTCAGGCGGCAAAAGGCAGTGACATGCTCTAATTGATTTCAGGATCGATGCATGTAAAAAAAAACAAACCATGAAGTGGGTTAGGGGTTGGAAAGCCTCATTTTTGCCTGGTAAAGTCAGTGAAGGCAATTCTGCACATCAACAGACTGGATGCTTTGGCAGCTCCCTCTGCAAACAGTGGGTTGAAGTGGTAGGAGGGGGAAAAGGATCCAAATCTGAGTACTAAAATAAGATGAATAGAACTAGTTTGCTGCAAGAATGGAGCGATTAAACTATATGGGTTTTTTCTTTTACCTGGCAGTTGATGTGGACTTGCTTCAGTATATTATCTTCCAACCGAAGATTCAGTACCTAAACTATGGTGTCACTTGTCTTCATTCATCATTTAAAAGAAGTCTATTTAAAAGACAACTTTACAACACCTTTGTGTTGGTTTGAAACATTTGGAGAAAATCCCAGAATTAATATTTTCATTGGTTGAATGGGTGATGTGGATGGTTGTTGCTGTTGCTGTTGGTTATTGCTGCACATTTAGTACATTTGTGTGTTTGATGTCTAGGAGTCACACAGATTTCTGATGTATGTCTATAAGTATGGTGTCAGGTTTGAATAAAAAGACTGACTCAAACTGAGCTTGTGCAAATTTGAAATTTAAAGTAACATGGAGTTTAAATTAAATAAAAAATTAAAGCTTGTAACTTTTAGGGACAAAGTCACATTGAAAACACTGAAAAGCCTTCCCTTTCTCTCCACCTCTGGTGAAACCATGTATGCCATGTGGTTTGGCTTTTAAAGAACTGGTTTCTAGCTGAATGGCTCTGTTCTGGCTGGGATAATATCGGGGACAGCAACATTAAACAGAAAAGATCCACTGCATGGCAATATTGTGAATTGCAGGTTTTCTAATGTATTGTAGCATTGGCAAGGAACCTTGAACAGAAAGCATTATTAAACTGAACTAGCTAGAAGTAGAAGAGAGAGGAGAGAAGAGAACAGGGAAGAGAAGAGAGAGAAGAGAGAACTGGTAAGAAGAGGGAAAAATGGTGAGGGTAGCAAATCCCAGCAGGCATCATCAAAATGGTGAATACAAAGGAACGTAAAACAACATGGTAGAATGTTGTTCTGTTTGTCTGGCAAGACAAACAGACCACATGCTAACAAAAAAACTGAACAATGATATTAAACATTAAAATAACAAAGACACCGCTGAGGCTCATGGGTATTCAAATTAGTGCTTGCTCATTGAAACACAGCGATAATACAGCATCATTCACCTTTAATTTCATGTCAAAGCAAAGCCCTTTAAGGTCTTAATCAGCAGATTAGTTTTCTCTAGGTGCTAATTCCCATGCTGCTGAGAACAACTTGTGGAATTTGCCTCCATAACTGATTACTCTCTTGTAAATGGACAGCCAATATGAAGCTAATTAATTTATTTCCCTCATTCTAAACAGAGGGCTATTGCTTTGCTTTCATTAAACTTTCACACCACAGTTTGGCTTGAAGGTTACCTTGAGTGATGAGTTTCATCTAATACCTAAAATGTCATCATCAAAAAAGCAATCAATAACTTCTATCCGCCTTGCTCTAAGAAGAGGTATTTGGTTTGCAGTGGGAGTAAAACTATCACTGGTAAAACCACCTATAAAGCAGCGAAGCATCAAACAGCACAGATTGTGTTTAGACCAACTGACTACATATTAGCTGCATTCCCTCAAGGGGTATTGAATGAATGGTAGGGTTTATAGAAGGAGCTGCTCTATCAGATTGGAACTTGACTCAACTAAATTTGATGAAAAGCAAAAAAAAATAAAATAAAATAAAAATAATAACAATCTTCCGACCTGGGAGAGCCACAAAAGAACTGGAGAGCCAGTCAGCATGACATACAAGGTCAGAGAGAAATGAAAAAGAGACAAAAATACTTTTGCTCTCCATCAAGCAAAGCCAGCCTTTCTGGAGAGGCCACAGTTCCACTCTATAATAAAAAGCCCTGTAATAAGGCAAAAATCCTGCAATAATAAGAGCTGGTTTGTCAGGAGACACATATCGCTGCGTGTCCTAAATGGACACCTTGCAGACAAAGTGATAAAACCAGAGCTCATTAGTACACTCAAGTAAAAATAAAAAGACCCTGAGAATGAATGTATGTATTAGACACACACACACACACACACACACACAGCAGTATATTTTGAAGTAGTTCTCACAAAACTGCATCAGAATTATTTTAAACTGCATTTTCTTCTACTCTCTTTTATATTTCTTTGACAATAGTGTTTAAATATAAATGCGCTGCTTGAGATAATTATAATAATTAAACAATTCTGCCAGACAACTGTGTTCATGCAGAGGAAGAACAGTTTGAGCTGTACACTCATGCCTGCTGGCTCTTCCATTTCAAATACTGCATTACAGTTCCTCAAAATAGATATGTTATCAACCCTGTGAGACATTACAAGCAGCAATTTGTCATCTTTATTCCACTCGCTGTTGTTTTAAAGTCACAGATTTTTGTACTCTGTATATAAAATTATTGGCACCTCATAAAGAAAATAGAGGTGAAATATGCTTTAACATAAAATAAATGAATGGATGGGTGGATAGATGATAGAATGGGGAGGTGAAGTCTTGTAAGAATATTCTCTTTTCCTCTCTCCCTGTAGCAATGTCTTCCACACTGCAGTGCAGTACATTATGATCAGGACATGTAAGACAATCAGAGTGATGCAAATGGATAAATATTACATCACTCTGATTGTCTCCTTAGCAATATATCGCAATTTTGCATTTTCCTGAAAGGAAACATTTCAAACTTACATTGTAAAAAAGGCTGCATCAACTTGTTTATTAGGCTAACTCAAGTAGTTCCTCCAGGGTCAAGGAGCTTTTTTATGTACACCCCATCAGCAAGTTGACACTAGGATATTTATTTCTGGATATTTTTCTTTCTGTAAGTTTTACATATTTAAACAACATGCTCTATTTTAAAGTCTCATGAGTATATAGGATAACTTTAAATAACAGCAACCATCAGTAGTTTATATACGCCCATGAACATGCCTGCAACAAACCCACAACACACTGGACCACCAGGCAGCTTTCACAACTAGTGGAGTTTTCCCCATTTGCTCATTTTTTGCTAAGTACCAATAGCAAAGTCACCAAACTGTGACCATGTCCTGATGTGAGTAGTTACAAAATATCCCTGCTTTGTCATACTCATCCTCTTTCCCAGTCTCATCTTGTCAAGGAATTGATGTTGCTTTGTATAGTGCTCTAATTCTTTAAGTTTCTGCAAATCTTATAATCATTGCAAATATTGTTAATCTGCACAATCAGACAGAGTGTTTTGATATGCACCATGGATGACAGTAATTTTAATATTTATTATTATCTAATATCTAATCATTCTAATGATGAAGTTGGATGATGGACATGATCAATAGCCAAGTTGTATGGTGACCAGGAAATTTACCACAGACATTTAAAGAGCCTTGCCCTAAAAGCAGTGTGATGTTGTTTGTGATCCACAAAGCATGCCTCAAAAGCACTAGAAATGCTGCTGACTTTGTCTCATCTTTCTCTGGTGCTGCACAGCTGCAGCAAAGAGTGAACTGAGCAGAAGATATGACAGCAGAATCCACTGGGAATAAAAAATTCCTTCGCCGTGTTGCAGGGACAGGAACAGCATTGGGCGGAAACCTCTACAAATCAGTCCCATGGAAGAGGAGCAAGTGCCTTTACCGCATTGGAATACAGTAGAGGAACTTGCAGAGGGCATGGACCAAAGGCAAGAGCAGTTAGGAACAATGCAACAGGACGTTAAATTGCAGACTTCATGGGAGCATAGCAGACTACAACCACCTCACATCCAGAGACAAACACTGAAGTACTTTCAGTGGCTGTGTCTCATTCTCTAAGCTTGAGGGTATAGCCAAGACATGTATGAATTCAGAATGAGAAAAGCAACATGACACCCAAAATGCTTCTTCACACAGGCAGTAGCTCTCATTAAGAGCTCTGAACAGGTGCACTTTATCACACCTGTGTAATTGCACTGTGCACTTGTTTTTTTTTTTTAAATAATGTGTCCATGAAATACCTTGCACACACAGTATATACCCTGTACATTTAGTTAGCTCAGTGCATTTACATTTGTCCATTTTGTGCTGTATTTGTATTTACATTTTACATACTTATTTGCAATTACTATAGCTAGCTAGCTAGATTGATCACTTTATTAATCGCAGAGGGAAATTCAAAGATTATAGGAGCAATCCAAAAAGTAGAATGTGCAAGCAAGAGTATTCAGAGTAATAAAATACGCATAAACATATTCAGTAAAAAACTAGCTGGTGAAGCTAAGCATTGTTGAAAGGTAACGGTAGCTGGCATAACACATTTTCAACTACACTGCTTAGCTACCTAGCTACTATCTGAGATAGTTACTGTTAGCTAGCTAGGCGCAGTGGTTCAGCTAGATGGTTGTATGCTACCATTAGACAAACAATGTAACATTTTTACATGCACTGCTTCTTCCAGGCAGTAGATGAAAGTAGTCAGTCGCTGTTGTAGACTTTCTTGTCTTCACGTTAAGCCAACATTAAAACAAAATATATTCATGTTAATTGTAAAGATCTATGTCAAAGAGGAAAATACATGCCCATATTATTATGCTGCTATGTTGTATTGAATTTGGGCTTATATGGACAGTAAAATGGAATTGCTTTATTCAGATCTCTGTGATGTGTCTGCAGATTTTCTAGTCCAGACTTTTGCTTAAACTTAAGGGGCTTTAATGAACAATTTACAAAGTACATTCAGTGATCTGAGTGTCCTGCTTCTTGCACAAGGCTGTAAAACCAACAGCAAACAAGGTGTGACTGGTGAAATATGTATAAAGCTCACTGAACAAAGGATTATGCATGAATGTAGGACATATACTTGGCCCCTCTGTGTTGAGTGTGGCTCCTTTGCAGTCCCAAATTTGGAAAAATCCTTGATCCACCCCTTCCATGTTGTGCAGCACAACACATGCCCATGACAGTGTCCCACCTGTCACATACAGACAACACCATTGCACTTTAAGCAGGCCAATAATGTGCTCTGAATGTGCGAGAGAAAGCGCATCACTGTAGTGTCTCTCCTCTGTGCTATGTGGGTTAGGGAATTAAACGACTTTTTCATTTATGGAATTAAATTGCTTTTGATTGACGAAATTCTGACTAGGTGCCCTTATAGCAACATGAGTGCAGTGATTTGCTCTGATTACTTTTGGGAAATTTTCGGATATTGCTGCAAATTGTGCTTTGCTGTTGGCCTCTTCACCCACCGTGTAAGGAACTCTGATGTACCGATTTGTCAATTTAATTATGCCAACCAATACAGCTGGCATGATGATGCCTAAGGATGGCTGGGATTTCTCCAACCCACCAGATAATTTGACTTTCGTTTGCCAGGAATCCAAGGGTTGTTAAGACCTATAAGTGTGAAGGTATTTAACATTGGTCCTCTAATCCTGGGTCCAACTCAACACATAGTTCCAAGAGAATGGCTCTTGGAAATCTAAATTGGCTCATTAGCCAGTCATCGTTGTCAAGGAAATCTTTGTGTTGTCTAAAAACATGTTCTTGCCTTATTGTTCGGTTGGCGTGGTCTTCTAACAATACCAAAAACACCACTGTGCCATAGATAATAGATCATTCTGTAGCCTATTTACATCATTATGTAGTCTATAAATAGATCTGTGAATGTGTGAAATTACTTCAATTGATAAATAATACACAATTAATACCAATACATGATGATTTACTATTTCATTTGGAGAGGGAATTAAACAAACTGTAGACTGCAAATAGTTAATAGGAGCAATAAATATTAATACATTGAAACAGACTAATTAACCAGTCCACATAAACAAACAAACAAAAAATTAAACAAACAAATAAATAAATGAACTACTGTTATGCTTTAATGCTTCTCATGTTCAAGTAGCCTGTATGCAGTTATTATGGAGCTGTGTAATTTGATATAAAGTGTAACGTGTGATAGCAGTGATTTGCATATTTGGCTGTAATTCTCTACATATCCACAGGGTGTCACTAATTCTTGTGGTTTCTAAAGTGTTGCGGATGGCTCTACGAATGAGTCAAAGCTTCCGTAAATATACACCTTTTCCCGCCAAGTATTTCTTTATAAATCCGGATTTCCGCATGGGAGGTTGCGTACGCACATTTCAGACCCATATTTGTGCGTACGCACCTTTTATAAATAAGGCCCCTAGCCCTGAATGAGATAATGCCCATAACTGCAGGTGCAATCCTACAGAAATCCTACATGTTTGCAAACAATGGGAAACATGGCAGTAAATTGCAGTAGATCACTGGAATAGTTAACGCAGTTGAGTTCGTGGGCTCCATTTACCGATGCCAAGTACAAACACACTGGACCTGGCAGGGACTTGCCTCCTTCTGTCTGAAATACCACTTGGACATTTTGAGGCAGCAGGCTACCTTGCCACCACCAAAGATGAAATTCTTGAGTCTGTGAAGCGAATGTTAAGGTTAGTTGATTTTGTTCATTTAGAAGATTTAGAGGATTCACTCAGTTGCACCGTTTGCCCAAATGTGCCCTTTGAATGATTCTCAGTCTCAAAAAAGTATGGTATCAGAATGTTATGAATCCTCATGATGACTTGGATATGTGGTCTGTACTTATACAAAAGGAAACTGGCCTGGAGGTCCAGAAAGAAACAAAGTACAATGAAAAATTTCATATGAAACCATGGTTCTAGGACTGAGTGGAGGACTATCAAGCCACCTGAGTCACTTGGGTTGACAAGAATGGCCAGAGTATGAGGGTGCATAGTGGAGACCTTTTATGGGACCTTTTATTAAACTTACTCATCTGGAGTCATGAGCTGACAACTTTGCTATTGATACTTGGCAAGGATACAAGCAAATGGGAAAACTCCACTAGTTCTGAAGGAAAGTGTCCTGGCAGTTCGTCATTCAGTCGTATAGAACCACAGTTCCATATGTACAGAAAACTTCTGTTTTATGATGGATACCAAATATACGTGTGGAAGCAATCCAACTGATGTTTGTAGAAATACAAATGCAAACATTTCCATTAATAATGTCATGATTCATTTCATCGATGATATCAGAGTTCCAGACTTCATATTATAGTGATTATTAGGCTATGAACTGGAATAGCCCTTACACTTACATTAATGTCAGTATGAAAATTCTGCCTATTACAGCTTTATCTGAGTTGGTGTACCAAATTCCGATTTATTTTTACTTTGAAAGTAAATGCTATTAGCTTTTTCTGAAAAGTTCCAAATTAAAGAGCAAACTTGCTGTGTCCGTGGAATTGAATGAGGAACATCATAAAGAGATTTGTATGATTTGAGAACATTCATATCCTGGCACCAGAACAAATGAATGTACATCTTCAAGGTTAAAGCACAGAGTTCGTGAACAAAGCTTCTTCCAGTTAATTGGCAATCCATATCCATTTATATGCTGAGGTAGTTCATTTTAAAAGTTGTGCCTTTAGAGGTGTATTGAATTCAGGGACCACAGAGAATCGCAGCAGTAACATTTAATCTGGTGGCTAGCATGGATTAACATTATCATCAGTGTTATTATTCAGCTTGTAATCACTTTATTTTTAAAAACAGAAGATGAGTAGGATGAAATGGCAAAAAAAAAAAATCTAAATTCTCCTTATTCCTCTGAATGAAAGGTCAAGCTGGAAGATGGGGCATCTTATGTAAAGATATTCCCTAAACATAATTCTTGACAGGCAAACAGTGAAAGATCCTCAGGTTAATGTATGAGAATCATGAACAACTGATTCAGGTTTGTGACTTCTTATAGGGCCTTCTTGTGTACACACAGTGTTTTTGGCACCCAAAACTAAAACTGTGCTTTCCACAAAGGTTCCAGTATAGTTTTTGGTGTCTGAACAAAATAATGATACTTGGTAGGGGGTTAGCATAACTTAGTGCTGATAAGTTCCATGTATTATGTCACAGTATGAAGCACCATACACACAAATACCATAAAGGTTTATTCCAGGCTCTGGAGTAGCACAACAGAAATGCATTTACCCTATTGTTGGGAGATTGTGAGTTTGAATCCTAGTGATACCACAACTATGTGGCTGGGAGTCTAGAGAGCAAAACTGGCCATGGCTTCTGGGTGGGAAGGATGGCATAATCTCTATCCCCTCTTAAGCACAGTGACAATCATGTGTGTTTGAGCTCATGTATTCAGATGAGGGCAGATAGCTCTTTTCTCTGAGTGTGTTACGCTACCATGGGCAGCAGTTCGAAAAGATGCCTTCATCCTCCCTGGTTGGTAGCTGTTGTAGGATAGAGAGAGCTGGCTGGTGGGTGGGAATTAGCACAAACAAACAGAAATGCCATTTTATTTATATGGGGTACAAATACATTGCATTGATAAAAATCCTTCAATTCAATTTTTTCTTTATTATTGCCTATTTTTGTCACTTACCTGTATTTTTGTCCCCAATGAGTTGAAACTGAAATACATTTAACTCGTTACTGTGTGGATCTTTTGTCTTGCTGCTGTTATGGTGGATGAAATTTAAAAAACGTTCAACATGAAGCTTTTTGTCAGTAATTTTTACTAGATTAAACAATTTTTACTAGTTAAAACAAATGGCAGAGAAGGAAACAATGTTATAATCTAAATGCATCTTCCATGTTAGATTTAACTTTTAATTTTAATGTGCTCTCATCACTGAGGGTTCAAGTGATTTTACAGACAATGAACTAGAACTGCAAGTTTCTCTGGCTCCCATTTGGGCCAGTTATTGTTTTTAATTCCTGTAGAGAGAGACAGTCAAGCACATCCTTCAATACGTTTAGCTGCCCATATTGTAAGATAAGATAAGATAAGACTTTATTGATCCCAAGGGGAAATTAGAGTGTTCCAGCAGCATACATAAAAGACAATGCACAAATACACATGAGAAATAAAGTAAGAATAAAATAAAGATAAAATCAGATAAAGTAAAATAAATATTGAAACTATTGAAAATTAAAATAAAATTTAAAGGTAAAAATATCGAAATGTATGCATAGCATAGATATAATATAAATAGTAAACCTATATACAGGGTTGGGAGGGTTACTTTAAAAATGTATTCCATTACACTTACAATTTACTTCATAAAAAGTGTAATCAGTAACGTAATCCAGGTATAACAATATGAAAGTAATGTAATCTGATTACTTTTGGATTACTTCAAGGTCACATATGTACAGTAAACAAAGGCAAGAGAAAAGCAATATGAACAACATCAGCAACATCACAAAAGCATTTCAGAGAACAACTTTAGAGTTTCAGCTGAAGTTATGATGGAAATGAGAAGTGACAGTGGAGCACATATCTGCAACGGCAGTGACCAATCGAAAAGATTGAAAATAATTTTCATAATTCTGCAACATGATCTTAGAAGCTTTGTTATACAGTATGTCCTTACAAAACACATTATGTTTTGTTTAAAAGTATGATTTGAACATTCTTTGTATAATTTGTGCTTATACATTCAAATATTATTAACTAATGTTAACAAGTACGAGGAACAAATGTCATTACCATCACACATAGCATTAAAAAAGTCTATACCATCTACATGTACATTGGGCTCTTTCAAAATACATGTTGATCAAGGCCATGATCTTTCTTCATGTCACCGATCAACCTTGGGGGGGTTGGCTGGAGTTCCCCTTACTGGCTTTGACAGTAGGCTGGGAGTGTCTACCAGGAGTGGATGGAGTGGGGTGATCATTCAGCACAGCTGGCAACCTTACCCACAAGTGTGATCATGCAAACCAGGGAATTTCAAAGCACTAACTAACACTAAATAATTTTAGCTAACCTAGCTACCATGATTTCCGTGCTTAATCGCTTCTTTAAAATAGATGTTGAGTCCTTCGATAAAGTCAGCGTCTTCACAGCTGGAAGGTATATTTTGCACTGTACTATGATGTTGTTTTTTCCATTTTCTCCTTTATATAAAAATATTTTTGAAATTTCCATGACTGTAATGCATTTTTCCCAGTGGACATCATCGTGATAAACAGCCGTTTTAACGTGCCTCTACAGCAGAATGATTAGAGACAGATATTATTTGCGCATGCACCAGGTGGTGGCTCACGTAAGTCACGCCTGGCAAAAGAGAATCAGAACTATAATCAAGCAGCTGTCAATATTGCTTTATGTCAGAAGATTAATTTCTTTGGTTTTAACTGAAAAAATTGTAATCCTGATAGTCTTCCAGTTTTTTTTTACAAAATGTACCTGTAATCTGATGACTTTGTTTTTTGATGTAACTGTAATAGATAACAATTACCATTTTTTTTGTATTCTGATTATGTAATGCAGTTACATGTATTCCATTACTCCCCAAGCCTGCCTATATAGTATGCATCATATACATCTATAGGTATGCTAAGGTGCAGGAAGTACAGTATATTGTGTTGCAGTTGTAGATATAAGCAGTAAATGTAATGAGGAAGAATATTTTCAACCAAATTATTATGCATTTAATTTATCTTTCATATGAAAAAGTGCTAAATATGCTATTCTTATTTGCCTCTGAAGGTTATGTCAATGTAACAACAATAACTTTCTATTCTCTTCCACTTTATCACTTAAGGCAGCAAAACCACAAAGGATGATTTATGATGTATAAGCTCATGCATATTCAGGCATTCCTCACACACCGCTATAAGACTATGGCGAAATCACATCATGGGGGAGGGAAGCTGGTACAGCCAGCTGGTGGACAATTTTTCCTTCATATACACATGGATTCCAAGCACATTGCTGTAAATATGGTCTATTGTATTTCAGTCTTAAGGGATTTACACTTTTTTTTCAGTTTTGGATATAGTCCAGAATGGTAGTCAATGCACAGAGGGAGGAAGTCTAGATTCCTCCTGTTGTACATAATGTCAGTGCTAGCTGTTGGGTAATTAATGCCACGATCTTGGCTAAAAAAAAAAGTTTAATGTGTTCCAGTTCTGTATGCTTTTTATGTTTGCAACGTTCACATGAGGGTTTTTGGTAATACACTCAGGTCTTATTTACAGTAAGTGGAAAATGAGGTCATTGTAAAAGACTCAGTTTGTTGGCTACAATGATATTGTGGATAATAAGGTTTACCATATTATTATTGAGTTATTGGACAAATGAACAAAAAGAGAAAATAAATGCTGAATGTGATACACAAAATGTTTTAAACAACGTATTTCTGACCATTGAATGAAAAGCATGAGTTTTACAAGTAAAAATTGGTTTGTTTAATTATCTGCATCTTGAAACCAAACTAAAAACTAACCAAGCCTACTTTTCGCTGTTTTGAACTTGGCAAATGGACCAGCAGGTGTGAAAGCATCTTAAGATACAAAAGGTAGGTATAAAGGTAAAGGGAGGACATTCGAGCAATTGAAAACATACACATCAGATTCAGAATGAGAAATGCACATTTGGACTGATGTTATTTTGACTTTTAATATCTTATCATGCACTATTTGAATATTTTGCTACTTGTGATGATAGAACATCTGTGAAACTTAACATAATATTTTTGTACTTTAAGGGTATGCAAACTTTTATGTTCAAATGCACAATGATTCATTCAACAGAATTGAAAAAAAATTGTAGTTGGAGGCATTTTTTTTAAATTTGTTTGTAAAAGGGATGCTTTACATTTTCTTAAAATTATTTCACAAAAATGTGAAAATATAATGCCAATTTATTCCAGTCTATAAATTGCAAATGTTTAGTTTAGAAGGTTTAAAAATGTGTAGTTTGACTTTAGATATCAGTTGTAGCATTTCTTACAATATATTAGCTTTAACCTGTGACTTAGTAAGATGCCATGTGAGATGACCAACCCTTAGTCCTGCTTCTACTCTGTAATCTGACACACTGGCTCATCCTCACACACTGCACTCTCTGACTTTGTATATATTTAATATTAATTCTTCCTTTCACAGTTAAATGTGTGGTAGACCTTGTGACAGCTCCCCGTCCCTATCTTAGTCCCTCTGGTCATTCATCTTTCATGCTAGATTAAACCGCATTAGACGCAGGCCTAATTTGCTCTCAGTATGCATAATCCTTGCCCACTGAGGCTATGATTGTTCTGCTTTTAGGAACCATCCATCTAGGCACAGCATTACGATCTGACTCCCACCAACAGAGACACTTCTCCCTGTTCGCACACCAGCACCCACCCATAGAGGACTGTACATATCAAATACTGTACCTTCGATCCCCCCCAAATCTCTGCAGCACATCTTTATCCTGTAAGCTCAGAGGAGGAAATTGCCATGACAACCCAAAACCTTGGAGAGCAAATCCTGCTTCATATTGAATCTCCTTTGTGATTGACAGATTGCTGGGGTTTAATCATTTGTCCTAGTTATAGATCTGCTTCACATCATGTCCTCCTATGTACCTCCAGCTCAGATGTTTCTGTATGTAAAAGAAAGGCTGGATTTTTTCTGATTGATTTTTTTGTTCAATCTTTTTAAAAAAAGTAAGTAAGAGCTGTGCTGTTTGGCTTTCAATGTCAAATATGTATCTACAGATCATGTACAGAGGTTTGAATGAGAGGTTTTTAGTTTAAAAAAAAATCTCAGGCACACATAATTAGAAGATGATCAGTGGAGAAAACTGGAGAACCTGGAGGAAGCCCACATGGATACTGGGAGAACCTATGAAACTTCTCGCAATGAGCTCAGGATCAAACTGGGGACCCACCATGCCCACTTACCATTGTTTTACGGAGAAAATTTAAACTCTACATTAAACCAAAATATGCAAAGTCACATGTAGTTGTCTTGCACAAACACAGTTCTATTTCACCCTTCTTATCTACCAGGGGCAGTGTGAAACACATAGATACCTCCTTGTGTGAGTACACACACAACAAAGTCACTTAGTGACATATGACACAGTATTTGAAATAAATACCCTCTTCTCCTTTCTTCTCACATGTGAGCATGCTGGACCACGTGTCCAAAATATGGTGCAGCTTATGACCATGATCAGAGCTACGAGTGACTCCAAAGTTCAACTCTGATTTCACCAGTGTCTGAGGAAGGGTCTGTGTCTGGTTTACACTAGATGTAGAAGCCATTGTAAAGATGGCAGAGATGGATGGCCTTAACACAGACCCTTATATAGAATACACCCTTTTATATGACACCTGCTGCAACACAGTACACTATGCCACAAAGGACTTTGTGACAGGTTTCACAAATTCCATGCATTAGTAAACTAGTGGAAAGGTCCCTGGAGGACTAGTGGTTAGGCCTTGGTGCTCTCACTGCCATGGCCCGGGTTCAATTCCTGGCCAGAGAACCAACCCTAGCCACTGGGGTTGCGCTTCCAGTGCCGGTCCCAAGCCCGGATAAAAATGGAGAGGGCTGCATCAGGAAGGGTATCCGGTGTAAAGACTGTGCCAAATCAAATATGTGGACCAATGATCCGCTGTGGCGACACGTAACGGGAGCATCCAAAAGAACAACAGAACAACAAAGAACAACAACAACAACAGAAAACTAGTGGCAGGTTTCAAGGGGCATTTGGACAGGCTTCTGCTCACCCATGCCTGAACTTTGTGGGGAATATTGTGGCTAAAATCATGAATCAGAAGCAGGTTGGATGTAACCATATGCCTGTCACTTATGCTTGCGTGATGTTGGTTTCACTAGATGAAGCTTTATGCCCAGATCTAAATTATGCTGCTCAAATACTGACTGAGGCCTTGATGAGGACTTGTGATACTGCATTTGCTGAGAGCAATGGAGCAGTTCCTCCAAACTGCAGAAGTAAGGGATCAGACTGACACCTCACTGCTGGTGGTGGGGCATTGACATGGGCTGCTAACTTGGGTTATACAGATTGCCACCCCACTCTGTCTGGTGTATGCAGATTGACCCAGTTAAATCTGCCTAGCATGCTAGGATAACTCTTGGGCCTGTCACCAAAACAATCTTGGGTAGGAAGAGTCATGGGTTTCAGAATCACAAATCCAGCATGCCAAACTTGACACCTTTATGGAATCCCAATTTGGCTCTGTATTTTAATGCCTACAAGCGACCTGCCTACCTCTCATTTCTCAATGGCTAGTGACTACATTAGACCTGTGTGGTATTCCTTCACTGGAAGATTTTTCTACTTACATATTTATGGTGTCACTTTGTTAAAAAGGTGCAGAGAGTCAATTTCTGCCTCTCTGGTAGCATGTTGATAAAGAAGATAAGCTAGCCTACCACTATCTATCTAACTAGTTGCTAGCTAAGATTGTGGATTAGCTAGACAGAAGTGTCCAGCTAATAATGTTAGCTAATATTCGTTTATTGAAGGACTAGTGGTTATTTACTGCACTGGTTCAACCTACTGCTCAAACTATGAAACATGCACAGCTTGGCTTTAATGCCCCATACTTCCCAACTGATTTGGCAACTGGCTTACCTTGCGTTTTCCTTATACTATTAGGAGATAGTCAGAGATAGTGTGCCCCTCTGACTCTCTCCTAATATTTTTCTCTTGTTGGTGGAGAAAGGAGGGTGTTTCTCCACTGACTAGAGAAAAATATTAGGAAAGAGTCTGAGAGAGAATGCGCTCTCTGACACTCTCCTAATATTTTTCTCTAGTCAGTTGACAAATGCTATCCTTCAAGCCAAACAAATGAGTGCCTTTTTGAGTTTGAACTCAATGTAGCTCTTTGTGGAGCTAATTAAAATGACAGTCTCTGTGGCTCTTGAGTGTCACAAGAAAAAAGCATTCAAACTATCATCTAGAGGTTGTGAGTTCAAATCCTGACAATGCCAAGAGGGATGGTGTTACTCTCTCCCCTGTCAATCACAGAGACACTAGCAAATTTTGGGCATCTGTGTGCATATGTATAGGGAAGGAGGCAGTTTCCTCCAGGTGTGTTTCACAGCCCTGTGATGCAGCAAGTGCAGCAGTCCGAAAAAGGACGTCTCAGAGGAAGCATGTGTTAGCTTTTTAGCCTTCACCTTCCCTGGTTGGTAGCTGTCATATGATATATTGTATGTATATATATTTTTGCAATATATAGGTATATACAAGGTGGATATAATAAGTCTGCAGGTTTTTGTGATGTAAAAAATGAAACCATGATAAATCATGTCAGATCTTTTTCCAATTTTAATGTGATAAAAAAAATTCAAGTGAAAAACAAATAGAAACATTTTAGGGAAAAAAAGAAATAAACGTACCATGACCTGGTTGCATAAGTGTGAATAATTTTTGTCACCTAACTGAACTGAATCAAGTCATGCACTTATATTAGAAACATCATTAACCACAATTTTGGAAAGACATGCCTAGTTCACACTGAATGAACTAAACAGTCTTGTGTGCCTTATTGGAAAAGAATGTGCTATATTGTAGGTGACAAGGTTTGGACTGCTTTAGCCAGACACCTGTCAAGCTAAAGTGAGACAAGCAAAAAAATTTTAAGAGACATGTGTCAGATGGAGGAAGTCATCATTAACACAAATCCGTCCTTATTATCAACCATCAACAAGGACACAGAAGGACAAGGCACCACAGAGCCCAAAACTTTCTTATTAATAAAATCTACATAAATATCATGAACAATTAAAAACTGTATTAGAGAATTATTTTTGGAATATGTCTACATTGGGCTACATTATTTATCTATGTCTTTTCATAACTCATGTCATTGCCAACCTTAAATATTATTTAGTTGTAATTTATATTCTGCTCAGAGAAGAGGCCTGACAAGGATTAGCACATTACTAAAGCAGGCTTTGAGTTGTTCTATGGAAAGATGGACACTTCCTCTGAGGCTGGCTTTGTGCCATTTTTCAGCTGGTCATTTTGACTGATGAGGCAAGATTTGTGCCATTTTGCAGAAAGCTGGCCATCCTAGCTGATATGGAAAGAGTGCCTGTCACTCTGTCAGTACACTGTCTGCTGACAGGGCATTTAAACAGAGATGAAAGCTTTAGGATCTCAAAATGGCAGCTTTCCAAAATGCCATCTCAACATAAATGCCATATAAGCACAATGTATGAATTTCTTAAATGGAATATTCAAAATGCATATGGACATCATCCACATTTGATTAAAAAAGTGTTGAAATCCTTGCACCAGTGTTTGAAAAACAAATAATGTCCTGTACAATTCAAAAATAACATATTGAATACCTAATGTGTTCAAAATAAAAACACCTACACTGTCAACAAGGAATTTTGGCAGGTGGAGGTATGTAGCATTACCTTATTACATACCAATTTGCAATGCCACTGACTGAAGAATTACCAATGTCATGTCATGTACCCTCATCCTTTCTAGCTTATATTTATAAAAATGTTTCTCTTCAGTTATTAGTTTTACATTTAATCATACATTGCCACCATAAAACACCATGTGTCAATTAATTTCATGTGATGAGAATGTACAAACCAGTGAGTCACATAATTGCTTGGCATTCCTTTACTGAGTACAGTCCTTGAAAGTCAATTCAAATGCAGTTTCCCTGGTGATCATGACCTCATGGCTAAAATGGATGACTTTAATCATAATTAATGTGCCCTGAGCAAAATGTCAGTTTTCCACACAAAGCCCATAAAATTGTACTGTAAATCCCTGGACCAAATCATCCTAATAAAAGAAAATCGCTAGTCTTCAGTAAGTATGAAGCAAGTATACTGTACGTTGCCTTAAATTTGTGTGAAATCATATACAGTCAGGTCCGGGAGTTTTTGTGATTTTGCCTTTATACACCACCACAATGGATTTGAAATAAAACAATCAAGATGTAATCGAAGTGTAGACTTTCAGCTTTATTTTAAGAGATTCCACAAAAATATGGCATTTACCATATTTACCATATAGGAATATACCATATTTACCATATACCAATTTACCATATACCATATAGGAATTACAGCCATTTTCAACAAAGTACCTCCATTTTCAGGGCTCAAAGGTATTTGGACAATTGACTGGCAAGAAGGTAATTGAACAGGTGTGGTCCATTCCCTCGTTACTTCAAGACAAATGAAGCAGACAAAAGGTCTGGAGTTGATATCAGGTATTGAGTTGGCATTTGGCAGCTGTTCGACTGGAGCTACCGATATGAAGTCCAAGGAGATCTCAATGCAAGTGAAGGAAATGGAAGTACTTTGTTGAAAATGGCTGTAATTCCTAAATGGTAAATACCATATTTTTGTGGAACCTCTTAAAATAAAGCTGAAAGTCTACACTTCAATCACATCTTGATTGTTTTATTTCAAATCCATTGTGGTGGTGTAAAAGGCAAAATCACAAAAACTCTGTCATTGTCCAAGTACTTCCGGACCTGACTGTATATTGCTACTACATATGATTTTTAATATATAAAAAACCCCTGCATTTCACACAGAAACTATTGTGTTCCTTCTTGCTGTTCAGAGACTAGTGGCATAGACCCTGGATGTGCACATGCCCTCTTCAGTAATAACACATTCACTTTTCTGTGATCACTGAATCCTGACTTATGCATTGATTAAATAAGATGCTCTGTCTCTCCTTTGAAGCCTTTCTCAACAGCTCTTACCACTCAATACGTCTGAAGTTTTCTATTAAAGACACAAAATATTTCTTTCTCTTTCACCTTTAATGAACCGTTTTTAGCAGTCCTCTAGTCCTCACTAAAGATTTCTTTAAAACAAATTTTATTAGTAGTTTTATTAACAGGCCTTCCAAATATACATTTTAAATATTTTCCTGTCATTCTCAATTTGCGTTGACAGGACAGGAAATAAGGAGTAAAGAAGCATTTATCAAACACTGTGCTTTTACACTGAAATTTTTGATTGCAAAAAAAAAAGTGAATGAAAATGGAAATGAAACAGAAGGGAAAATACATTAGGTGAAACTTAAAGTAAAAGCATGGATTTAAGTATTAACATCCATGAGTAGCAGTAATGAGTTTTGATGGTAGGAAAGGAAAAGAATAATGTAGGAAAAAGCCCTTTAGGAAAGTTTTTATTTTATTTTTTAATTAATGAGCTATTAGAGGTATCAGACCGATAATAAATAATTTTCTGATGTTACATCCAGTTACTCTAATTAGCTTATTGGACTGATTAATGCAAGATAAATTGATAAAAAGATACATAAATTTCACTGAATTAAACACTTCATTCAGGTTGTTTGCAGTATATGTACAAATCTTCAATGCAATACATTCACCTTCATTAACCACTTTATCCCGGTCAGTGTCATAGTTGATCCAAAGCCTATCCTGGGAACACTGGAAGTGAGGTGGGAGATCATCCTGAATGGCAAACCAGTCCATCACAAGTCACCATGCACACACACACACACACACACACACACACACACACACACTCAAACATGGGGAGAACATGCATACAAACTCCACACAGACCAAAACCCGTGTTTAGGATTGACCTGGGGACCTTGGAGCTGTGAGGCAGCAGCACTACATGCTGCAGAATTTGTGCATTTTACAAAATACTTGGCAACACAGAGTGCATTATATTTTGATTTTGAATGAATATTTTCTACCATTTTATTTATAAAATCCTTATATGTAAATACAGGAGTACAAAATTGGAAACATCTACTGTAAGACCTTAAGTAGAAATCTTCCTTGTGCTTATTAGTGGTTGTATAAAAAACAGTTAGGCTACTCTAAGAATAAAACATAAACTTAAGACAGTGTCTTGCATACCCATGATTTTAAAGCAATTATGTTTACTGCCAAAAACCTTGCTTATTAAATGTAAAGTTTAATGATGATCATTTATAAATGTAAAAATTCTGTTTCAGTTCTAATTAAAATTCCAAATGACTAAGGTGGAATTTTATGACTGATTATTTAGCACAGCACTTTTAGGCCTACTGCTGCTGCTGTGAGTCATTTATAAAAATTCAAAAAAAAATCAAATATTGATATATTTATACCACTGTGTGGTTGAATTCTCAAATCTGATTGGTCAGGTTAATATTAATGCGCTCATTCTCATAAGTTATTGTTTCTTTAGCATGTTGTATAGTGATGTATTTTTTCAGGAGACATTTATTAAAAATTTTTGGAAGGATTCTTGGATGTGCTTGACAATTCACTGTGGTTTAAGCAGAATAACACTCTACATCAACAGGGGAAAAAAAACAAAAGACAGCACAAAATTACACAAGCATCTTAGCCAATAACCGAAGGTTAACAAAGTCAGTAATATCTAACATTATTGCCAGAGATTTCCATAGATAACTGAAAAAAAATCTGTTTACATTATAGTTATACATCACTTATGCTGATCAGTTACATTTATAATATATTATATTACATTATATTATATTATATTGTATTTTCTAAATGCATGATTGACAAGTCTTAATCGCACACAAAGAAAGATTGTTTATATAATCCTGCCAGTCATCTAATTTCTCTGCAGTGTTTCAGAGGACAAGTGATTTGATTAAAATGAACACTGTTCTTTGTGAAGGCGACCCACCCAAAGAAGTTGACAGGAGGTTCATGTACAGGTTTAACCCCTGTTAACTTAAGATAAGTTCATTTAGCTCTGCAGTTCACTTCTTACTAAATTGACTATTGTTTTTCATGAATGTTAATGACAACAGGATGCACACTTAGCATCTTATATTAGAAAGCTGGACAGTTAGTGTATTTAGAGATGGACTCAAGTGCATATTGCATATTTTAATTTACGTTTGAGTGCATATTTTAATTTGCACATTCCACTTGTATTGTAATTGTGTGAACTCAAATTGGCTTTGTTGATTCCCAACATAGACCTCTATATCTTTACTTGAATAGCCCTTTTATTAGAATAAATAGTGTTATATCTGCCCAGATGGGATGAATTAGGGATGCTGGTTCATCCCCATCACTGAGGGTGGGGGGTAGATGTGGAGTGGCAGGACGGCATGGTGCAGGTTAGTAGCCAGCACCACATTGCAGGTATATGACTGAGACTGCAACTGAAAAAGAAACAGGGTTGGGGTTAAAGTTTAAAGACACTCGGCTTTTGAGACACTTCAAGACAATTTGAGCTCTTTAAATGTCAGTGGGCTGCTTAAGTCCTAAACAAGACACTTTCTCAGTAGGGTAATGTAGCTGGGGTAATCTGGAGAGAAAATATTAATATATTATCAAAACCAAAATAGTCATTTTAATTTGGGCTTTCAAAGACAACAGTCTATTTATTTAGATTGATTAATTTATTAATCTATTAATTAATTAATCAATATATTAATAAATTTACAATACAGTACAAGAAGAGATGACTGTCATCAGACTTCTGTTAATATCGGAGGAATGCATAAGAGAACCAAACAGGACTGATAAATTCCCTCTGCAGGCTTTTTTTTGTTCTTTTTTTGTTTTAAATAAAGTAATTTGGTGATACATCAGGAAGAGAAAAAGACAGAAGTAGGGGATGGGTTCTAAAGACACAGGTCTATAAGATTAGACATACAAGAAGATATTTGAGTTATTAATATTTGACACAAGACCTAAGGTTTTTCTGGAGACACTTTACCTAGCAGTGAGCAATATAGCAAAAAAAAAAAAAAAAAAAAAATCAGCATTAAAAAAATTCATGTAATAACAAACTACCAAACAAACAGTAGAGAAACAAAATATTTCAGAGTATAAAGAAGTACAAAAAGTAATTAACCAGGGAATTACACTAGAAATTAAATTAAAGGAGGGAAATGGATAAAGATTTTTAACACTCTGTGTTTTTTTTTATTGAGTCGGTCAAAGTAGTGAAGCTGTTAGCAGCCATTTAGGGCTTTTGGGACATCCCATTCCAGATTTAGTCCCACCCCTTGCTGTTATCTACCACTCTTCTGGGAAGGCTCATCACTAGATTTTGGAGCGTGGCTGTGGGGTTTTGTGCTCATTCAGCCCCAAGAGCATTAGTGAGGTCAGGCACTGATGTAGGGTGAGGAGGCCTGATGTGCAGTCAGTGTTCCAGTTCATCCCAAAGGTGTTCAGTGGGGTTGAGGTCAGTGCAGTTCAAGCAAAATTCTGGACTGGAAAATTGGCAGACACAGCACAGTGAGTGTGTTCAAATACAATACAACACATCAGTATAATAATGTGGACACATATTTTCCTCTTTAACATAAATCAATACATTTAACATGAATATATTTTGGTTTAACATTACTACACAACAGTCTACAATAACTTTTTTCTACTGTCTGAAAGAAGCAGTCCATGTAAGTTCGGGAATATGCTGCCATAAAAAAGCTACATTGTTTGTCTAACGTTAACAGTAACACATTACCATCTAGGTGAACCACTGCATTCCTGTCTGCAGAACTGCCACTCACTGGATGTTTTCTTCTTTATTGCACTGTAAAATCTAGAGACTGTTGTGTGTGAAAATCCCAGGAGATCAGCAGTTATAGAAATACTCAAACCAGCACCAACAATCATGCTACAGGCTTCAATCAATCACTGAGATCACATTTTTTCCCCATGCTGATGGTTGATGTGAACATTACCTGAAGCTGCTGGCCCATATCTGCATGATTTTATGCATTGCACTGCTGCCACATGATTGGCTGATTAGATAATTGCACGAATGAATGAATTGCATGAATAGAGGTGTTCCCAATAAAGTGTTCAGTGAGTGTATATTGCTAACTTTATCTTTAAGGAAAGCAGCAGGCTGGATCAGCACGCTCTGTCCATTACAAGCTGGGCCGTTAAAATTTAAAATGCAGTCATGAGACCAGAACATCTAAACCAACATGCTAAGTTGTTAACAAATTACCCCAACAATGAAACAAATAACCCAATTAAACTAACCAATATGCAGCCCAGTGGTTTGGTTACAAGAACCATCCAACTTTTTTTTACAGTGTGAAGCTGGCATGGTTGATAAAAACTGTATGGTTGGTTGGTCATATTAGCTAGCCTCTCCGTTTGTGTGTGCTCTGCAGCCAGTATCAAGGTGGAAGACGGAAGGTGGAAGACTCTGACGTTTATGAATCTTTCAAAATTCAGCCAATGAAGTGCTCTGAAGTGACAAGTGACAACTTTAGGAACCAGTCAGATTTCAACTGGGGCCAATGACCCTGTGGCCCCGCCCCTGGATCAGGCTCTGCTGTAGGCCACTCGACTTCTTCCATTCGAACCATGGCAAACCATGTCTTCATGACCCTTATTTTGTACATGGGGCATTGTCATGTTGGCACATGCTTGGGTTAGGCCCCTTAGTTCCAGTGAAGGGAAATTGTAATGCTACACCATGCAAAGACATCCTATGTACTGAAATTGTGTGCTTCCAACTTTGTGGCAACAATTTGGGGAAGGCCCACATATGAGTGTGATGGTCAGGTGTCCACAAACCTTTGGCCATAGAGTGTATTCTTGACATTATATTAACAGCTTTAACATGTTTAATCATCCCATGTTATTAATTCATGTGACTATATAAGGCTATATAATTGAACCATGGGTGTCACATAGTAGATTATAAGAATGTGCGCTTAAAATCATTCATGATAAACTTCAAAGGGTACTCCATTCAAAGGATAAAGGACCTTTCACACAAGACACACACTCTTGACCCGAGGATGGGCTTCTGGGCAAAGCCACACCAGCGGAGATGCAAGTGGACTTGGCCCTGAGAAACCATCACTTGTATGCAAGTTGGTGTGTTCCAGTTTGGGGTACAGATATTGTAGCTACTGTAGTTTTATACAGTGTTTATGCAGCTTTTAATATACAGTATTACACTATTGTAATAATGTAGGAGCACAGTATTCCAATGGCTCCAGAGACCCTCCCCAACCTTGGGCACCTTCTTACTTTCAAACATACCTGAATTTCTGATTGGCTGGGAGAAGACAAGGATTGTGAATATTTGAGTTGAGTATTAGATTTCCATCCACTTGGATCTCTGATCATCAACTTCAGAGTCTTATTTTTTTCGACTCTTAATTCTGGCTGATCCCACCTTGATCGCAGCCGAGTCTACACCATTGCAAAACACACACAGCAAAATCCCCAGTGTTGAATTAGCAGATGTGAGGCTAAGGCTAGACATTCAGCACAATCTTTGCTGAACTATGCCACACTGAGGACTCTTTCTCTGCAATCCTCCACTGATGCAGCAGCTGACTATACTGAAATCACTTCACGGTTCAGGAGCAACCACAGAGACACCATCAGAAAGTAACTATAAAGCTTCTCTAGGCATCTTCTCTAATGTTGGTATGGTAGTTTAGCTAGAACTAGTACATAAAGTAGATCCCCTCTTTTGCCCATTTCACCTAATAAGATCCAAACAATTCTCTACACTAATTGTGTATTCCTGCCATTAATCTAATTCTACTCATTATCCAATTGCCTAGCAATTACTTCCAATACATTTATACTGTATTTCAGTTGCTGTATGTTTTGTATTATATTGATGCATAACCTTCTTCTTCTTATTATTAAACAATGTATGTTTTACTTGTGTGCCTTTCATGGATACACCTTTTTTATGTAAATCAAATCCTCAGATAATAGGCAAATTATTACTATTTCTTATCTTGGTAATGCAACCATCGTAGCAAGTCGTATCTCATTCTGGGATTATTTTGTCCATTGGACTGGTGCCCTGTTTAATAGAATTACTATTATTAAAATAATAATTATTCTAATATTTTAATTAATAGTAATAATTTACCCCCCTTACATACCCTACCCTAGGGTACCCCAGGGTGTTGCTAGGTGGTTGCTACGGAATACATGATGGTTGCTAGGATGTTGCTATGTGATTTGTAGCATGCTGATAGCTGGTTGCTATGGTATCCCAGGTGGTTGCTAGGGTGATGCTAGCTGGTTGCTATGGTATTCCAGATTGTTGCTAGATACAGGGCAGCCCACTTTTAATTATGACAAATGTTTAAATGCTACAGGAATTAGAAAAACAGACCTTCCAATAATAAAATAGTAAAATTTTATATTAATCGGATAAAAAATAGTATTGTATAATTATTTCATCAAATTTCCATGTACGTAAATTTACTAATAAATTATACTAACATAATAATACTAACTGTATGTAGTGAATATCACTAAATTACACAGAAAGTGGCATACTCTGATTGAATAAAAATTAGGTAAATTATTTATTACATATGGTTGTTATCAAAAGTGACGTGGATATGTGGGCATGGTTAAATTATTTTGGCACACAGCATGTGTGGCTGAGTTTCGCCCAAATTATCGCAAAGTTTAGATGATCTTAACTGGGAGAATGAGTGTTCAGTGTGATGCTCACTGCTTTTGGGAGATGAGACCTAGCTTGTTTATCTGCCTTGAACAAGAAGCGGTTTATTTCTGTTCACACACACACACACACACACACACATATATATATATATATATATATATATATATATATATATATATATATATATATGAAACAATAATAATAATTTTACTGCAGTCTAAAAGAAATGCCTCTGTTTATTTTGGCAGGCGTTTCTAATCAGACGCGTTTGACTGCCTAAGAGAGCTGGGCAGTGATCCAGACTTTTAAATCATACCCTGAGGACAAGATGAAACAGCTGTCTCATAGACCTGCTGCATTTGAGACTGTTGGACCGTTCCAATGTTCGAGTGTGGGGTTTAATGGAGGGCTGATTATATGACCAAAGCCCAGACCTCAACCATTTGTCTACACTGTCTAAGGGAGGACTTTATATTATTAAGTGTAACATAGGCTAAAACCTTGCATGGTACCAAACCTCAGAGACATTATCTTGAAAAAGCTTCATAAAAGCTTCATATATACAATAAATAATTTAAATTGGAAACTAATTAAAATATATCCAATGGAAAATAGAGATTATTAATTATCAATATTCAATAGTACTATAATGGACTACGTAGGCTAATAGTTCACGAAAATACACTATATATCTAAACGTATGTGTAGACCTGACCATCACACCCACATGTGCTTGTTGAACATCCCATTCCAAAGTTGGTCCCCTCTTTGCTGCTATAACAGCCTCAACTCTTCTGCACTGAAAAAATTGGGGTGAATTTTACTCAAGAAAAGTGTGGTCACAATTTCAACACAAAAAAAATCTTTAAAATTTAACTAAGCATATTTGGGTAAGTAATGTTTATGTGGCACCAAGGATTACTCTCCTAAAAAAATGTAAGTAAATTTAACTAGAAATTTTCTTGTTTTATAAGTACATTTTATTCAAATTTGGGTTAAATGAACTAAATAAATACACATACACCTGACTGAGAAACACAAATAGAGTGAACCAAGAAAACATTAACGAAACACTTGATCTTTCAAAACATTTCATAGTACAATAACCTTAGGCCTTAAAGCTGACACGAAACAAGAAATAGTGAAAACAACCCATCCATAATACTCAAAATTAATTCAGTGAACACATATGCAAATGAAGTTCAAGAACCACTCCCCCACTTTACTATGCAATCGGTTCAAGTAAACCTTCCTTTTTTCTAGTTTTGTGAGCAATTGCAAAATAATATTACATTTAACCCAGTAAAGTAAGTAAAGTATACACTTTGGGGTTTAGCCGCATATTTACATGAATTAATTTAGTACAGAAAGTAAAGCAATTAAGTAATTCTTTGTGTAAAAATCACAGATTTGTTTCTGTCATAGTTACAGAACCACTCTTTGTTTTTTTCAGTGCAGGAAGGCTTTCCACAATGTGGCTGTGGGAATTTCTGCACATTCAGCCACAAGAGCATTGGTGAGGTCAGGCACTGATGATGGGCAAGAAGCCATGGTGCATAGTCAGCATACCAATTCACCCCAAAGGTGTTCAGTGGGGTTAAGGTCAGGGATTTCTGCAGGTCATTCCAAGTTTTTCCACACCAATCTTGTCAAACCATGTCTTTATGGAGCTCGCATGGGGCATTGTCATGCTGGAACACGTTTGGGCTGGGATCCTTAATTCCAGTTAAAGGGAAATCTTAAAGCTACAGCATATAAAGAACTTCTAGACAATTGTGTGCTTTCAGCTTTGTGGGAACAGTTTGGAGAAAGCCCACATATGGGTGTGATGGTTAGATGTCCACATACTTTTGACCATATAGTGTAGTACCCCATCGGTGTGTTCGTGCAGAAAAAAGTCCCTTTAAATGAAATTATAAAGTTAATATGCCTCTGCCTCTTTTTCTAAGTCTTAAAGTCTTGAGACACTTTAGTGTGCACTAGATTATCTCTAAGGATTTCCTGTTTAAATATGTGTGTGATGAAACTGAGAATGTGCATTAAGTGCCCTTCTAAAACAACTAATATGATGGACTTTAAAAATATCTCAATTTCACAGTGATTGGAAATCTTTTAGGTCCAAGGACATAATCATAAAATGAATGGAGGTAATTTTCCACACTGATTGACTTTGAGACGAGGAAAGTTAGAGAAAATATATTACTATCAGTGTGTATCCATATTTTACAACTAAATTAATTATACCTAATACTTTATGGCAGAAAGCCAGAGATTTTCAGGTATCTTAGATATTTCAGTTGAAACTGTACGCCAGAAAAAGAAAAAAGTCCTATAATTAAAACAAGTTCTGTTATTGGTTTTGAATTTAAACATGTTATACATTAATGTATTGCATTAGATCATCTTGTGGTTCATCATGATTGATAAATAAATAGACAGAAATTTACATACAAATAAAGCCATTGTAATGCAATGGAACAGGGCCAGAGATTTGAGGTAAGTCTTGTACTAGCTAGTTTCTGAATTTTGAAACCAAGTGCTAAATGAATATCTCTGCTCTTAACCCACACTCATGTCTTACAGTCTAGTCCATCATTCATTAACATTTCTGCAGAAGTGATTGTCTTTTATATTGAAACACATTATGTCTAACCAGCATAATTGAAGCCCAGAGTGCAACATTAAAGGAGCAGGGCTGAATTGAGGCTTATTGAAGAGTTTGAATGGTACTGGATGCTGCTTCTGGTGTGTGTTGGACATGTCTTATACACAATATCCTGGCAGGAATATTCTGGCGTGCGTCAGTGGTGTTTGTTCGAGTCCTTATCCTTACTCGAGCATGTGTGGCTGCCAATGGAATCAACTCACTTGTGTTTACTGATGATGTAACTGCTGATAGCAGCAACCGGATGTATTCTGAAGTGAACAGAACTATTGTAACTGTTCAAACTACTAAAACAATTATATAGGTTTTCAGCCCCAAAAAGTGGAATAAATCTTCTTGATTGGCCAAGTCAGTTACCTAATCTGAACCACGCTGAGCTGACTTAGTCTGAATTTTGAAAAACATCCAGCATTTCCTAATGTCAGTGGGTCGTAGACCTCATGAAGTAATTGTTTCCGAAGATTTTGTAGCAATTATTTTGGTTTATAAAATGATAGGAAATCATAGGTATGTATGAAAAGAGTTGCTATATGGTTTGCCCAGCAGTAATTACCTCTAAATTAAAGCTGAAATTCTTAACTTTACCCTCATTAAAGTCATTTATTTTGTTTGTTTTAAAATAAGAAAAAAATATGATCATTGGCAACTGTTCAGTTACTGACAGACTGCACTAAGCTTAAACGTAGCATCATCTTGGTACAGAATAAACATTAAGTACAGAAAATCCTAAAAGAGTCAGCATAACCCATGGTGAGCAAAAGATGTTTAGATTAGATTAGATTAGATTAAACTTTTTTGTCACTGTGCAGAGTAAGAGTACAGAGCCAATGAAATGCAGTTTTTTGCATATCCCAGCTTGCTAGGAAGCTGGGGTCAGAGCACAGGGACAGCCACGATACGGCGCCCCTGGAGCAGAGAGGGTTATGGGTCTTGCTCAAGGGCCCAACAGCAGCAGCTTGACAATGTTGTATGCCTTTCTAATGCTTTAGAAGTGTTTCTGTCCTGGTCTGTATTCTTCATGCGTCTCAGAATCACTCATAAGAATTATGCCGTTCTTATGATTAAACTTACTCCCAGCTCAGAGCAGGATCTAGGAGTTACATTATAGTGTAGGGATGGATATACAGCATATACTGTATCTGTATCTCATATATCTGTAAGTTTTTTTAAAAAATTGTTTTGATATTATTAATATTACATAATTTACTGTTTAATTCTTTACTGACTCATGAAGTTGTTTACAGGAAAAATACTTAATGGAGTAATAAAGGCAAAATTGTCATTCAGGGTAATGGACCTATTTGTGTGTGTGTGTGTGTGTGTGTGTGTGTGTGGGGGGGGGGGGTGTTACTTATTATTATGTGCAAAATCTTTCAGTTCACATACGGTAATTGATTTCTACTGATCGATCCCAAATCTGTCCCCATTCCTAAGAGAAACAACAACTGTAAGCTCCGATGACAGTAAGCTCTTCTGACTACAAACTCTGCATAAAATCACATCCTGCAATAAGACCAGTAACAAAAATAATATAATTTCTTTCTAAATAGTCACTAAATTTGTATATTAACATTTAGGCAGTACAAAAATATTTCAAAATATTTCAAAAACTTTCACTGTTGAAAGTTGCATGCTCTGCATCTCTCTTGAGTCATTTTCTCAACTCCTTACTAAAAGGACACCTCTTGACCTCTCCTTTTCATGGAATTATGTTCACTCATGTATAAGAAATCTTATTAAATTGCTTTTAGTCATATGTGTAAGACTAGAACCAATCAAAATTACTTCCTACTCTTACAATCTTGATGAATACGGGCCCTGGTTCACAAGTTAAGAATGAATTTTATTAAAGGAGCCCACATTTAGCCTTAGCAAAAAACAGTCCTAAAGTAACAGTGTTGAGCTTGTACCCAGAACCCAGATCTGTCATATCCTATTTTAGCAGCTGACTGCAATGCACAGAGGGTGCACTCTGCAGCTGCCTAATGCCTCTTTTTAAGGGATTCTGCTTCACAAAGTAAGATTGGCTCTGAATTCCCTGAACAAACAGTAACTGTGATCAGTGCGAAAAATGAAGCCGCTCCTAATGGAGTCTTCATTAAACACCTAATGGAACAACTAACATCTAAAGGCACAATATACTGCTTTGATTTGAATATGTGAATCTCATTATAGCTAAGAGCAGACAAATAGACAAACTACTGAACCATAATGCATACATGAATAACAACTAGGCTTTTTGGTGTTTATTTGTGCACTGTTAATAGAACTCCATTTCCACTCTTCATATATCCATTTGTAGCCATTCCTGATTATGTACACCACTAATGGTTGCCATGCTGAATGCACTTTCTGTTATGTTAGAAAGCAAATGAAGGACGTTAGTGACTTAGAGTACTTTGTTTGCTATGTCCTTTTTCTTTCTTTACCGAGGACGACCATACTGCAGCATTTTAAGACTTTCAAGCATCTGTTATGTAATGCTTTACCCTCTAAATTGTTCATGTCAGGCGTCTCTGCCTCAAATACCACAAGGTTACATAAGCCTTAACCTTGGGGCTCAGATTTCCATTTGTGATTTTAGATTATTTCAGACAAGACTGAACTTTTAAACTTCTAACCTTTTAACCTCTAATCCTTATTAACACTCTAGCTTCATTTATTACATCTTAATTCTCCATATATGTGACACAGTTAAAAAACTACTGAAGTTAAATTCAGGTTCAGGGCGGTGAAGTATACTGCACTGTTTGGTGTTTATACTAGGCACATGTAAAGAAATGTTATAAAGCAGAAATGCCTTTAAAAATAATGAAAATAAATATTTTCTGCATCAAAAGAATTTACAGTAAAGACCAGTAAACATTAATAAAATAAAAAAGTCAATATTTGGCATGACAACCCTTTGCCTGTAAAAATGCTTCAGTAGTCTAAGGTACACTTCATACTGTTTTATAAGAACCCTGGTTTGTTTTTCTAGGCATCTTTGCTGAATCTGCCACAGTTCTTCTGGAGACTTTGACTGTCACACTTTCTTCTGTTTTTGCATATAATCCCTGACAGCAAGCATTCATTTTTGTCTGAATCGTGGTTTATAGTCGAATGTGTTTCTTCCTTTACTGACATACACTTGTTTTTCTGTAAATTAAAAAAAAAAGTTTCTAAAAAATAGGGTGCCTATGACTTTTTCCACAGTACTTTATATTTCAGTTATATTCCAGTTTTCTTAAAATGGGAAACATGTTCTGACTGATTCTGTCCATGAGATGTCAAATTAATGACCTTACAAAGATTGTACTTACACTTTTGGCAGTGGATTTGATTAGTTCAGTTAACGCCAGCAACCTCCACTGCTCCACAAGATGCCCTGGGCTTGATGTCTGTCTCAGGGGTCAATAGGTGTGTTTCTTTTTAGGTCAGGCATTTAGCATCTGCCATTCTTGGTCAAAATATTTAGCAGTTTTGGCAGTTCTTGAGGAATAGCAGCTCTACTGTGCAGGGGAAATTTAAAGACTGCCATAACTGTACTGCTATCCCTGCCTAAACAAAGACAGATATCTCCACCAGGGCAATATCAAACATATTATTTTTACTGAAAGGAAAAAAAAAGACTTTTCCTGATAAAACTGGATTCCTCAAAGGCATCCGAACTAAATACTGCTATATTGACTCCAAACTATTGTAAGACCCAGTGGAACGAAAAACACACTCTGGATGAATTTATGATGGTATCCACTGTTTATAGATCCTTTAAGTACATGATTTTAAGGGATTTTATTTCCAAACATGTGGAAGGTTTATGTAGGTCTTATATTATACCTATCTTTTGTCTAACCACTTGGTGTGATGAGACCTCTAAGATTCAGACTCACACACTGTGACTGCTAAGTGAATTCTGATGCTGGCTTTAGTAAAAAATCATGATGTCATCAAATGTTTTTTCATAATATTTACATCAACCATTTACACCCCTTATTTAAGTCTCTCATGCCATGACTCCATGCCTAAACAAAAATAAACTTAAACCTAAACATTCCAAAAAATTTGAATGAAGTCTGTAATGCACAATAAGCAGAGGTTAAATAGGATTATGAAAAGGATTATAACAGCAAGCAGAGTTGACTACAAATACTAGAATTATTTGATGGAAATATAAATCATAATGTAGTATAATGTGGTAATAATAGTCTTACACTACTTTATAGAGAAAGGGATTTCATTTCAGAATTATTAAAATGTACTTACATATGTTATTTACATGGCACTGAATATTTGTGGAAAATTTTACACTAAAATATTGCTTAAACATCTAAAAATATAAAGTTACTTTGACCTTATTTAGAGACAAAGCTTTATGGCTCACTATCATAAAACTGCATTATATTTAAAGTTAAATTAGAACTGTCAGATAGACCTTATAAGTCCAAGGTCCTGTGTTGTGAATATACATTTCATCATTATGTTTATTTAGCTGGTTAGTGTGGTAATTAGGTGTGTTAATATAATTTTGATGCTAGAACTGACAAACAAGAAATACTGAAAGCCTTCCCTCTGACCACATGGTAATTGTAGTTGGTTAAATTAAGCTTTTTTTTTTTTTTAACCAGAAAGAGATATATCACTTTTTCCCCCCAAAAAAATCACATTTCCATGCTATTAGTCTTGAGATTTCCATATAATAACACATCATAGTACTGTTCACACATCATTAGCACTCATAGAAATAGGACTTCCCACTTCCTAAACCCCGGTTTAACTTGACAATATTGACAATTAAGACCACTGTTACTCTACCACAGTTTTATGGCAACATTATAATGCAGTAATACCATAATATGGTAGTAATTTTACTTTTACTTAAGCTGGACATTTTTCTCTTTACTTTGCTTACTACTTTTCTTCAAAATGTGTTACCCTTAATACTACATATCTTGATAATTTCATGTTATTCAACCACTCACTTACTTCTTGCTTCACATCTATAAATAGATGTGTTTTGCATAATAGTTCTAATCCACATTGCATTTGCAGATGCCTGACCATAATAAGCAAATATTAAGTAAACCTACCAGCTACATACATATGAATTTTATGATCACTTAAGTTTCTTTCTGAAACAACAGTACTGATTGAGTGTATTTTAGTTTACAGTATACTGTATACAGTATGCTCAGTATTCTAAAACCCTGCCCCAATAGTGCCACCAATACCAGCGTTAATTCCACCATAGTGGCCACAGTTGAATGTGTTCTGTCTTGATATTACAGACAGGAACATCCAGCACAAGGCTCCACTATTTTTTTTACTACACCATTGTGCAGATATGACTTCTACAAAGTCAGCTTTTCATTTCTCTTGAGCAGGACGGTGCTATGCAGGCTCATACAATGTATCAGGGCTTATTACAGTGAGTCAGGATCAGTTTTCGCTAGCATAATGAGATCGGAAAGTACATTTTCTTTATGCCCTAGCAGCGTGTCAGTACAGGAAGAAAGTTAATTCAGCATACAGCAGGCAGGAGCAGCTATGTTTCAGGAGTCAGTTCTTTTTTGAATGCATATGCAAATGTTTGTTTTGATAACAGGAAATGATGGAGGAAATATCTCTGATTCTTTAGAGTAAGATGCTTTAGTATAGATATAAATATAGAATATCACAGTTAACATTCAGTAACAGAGCATACACTCTTAGAAAGTTTAGAACCCTTAGGGGTTCATTGGTTGTCCCTCTGTGGGAAACCTAAAAAAAAGGGGAAGAAGAAGAAGGAGAAGAAGAAGAAGAAGAAGCTTTATTGCCAAGTGTGCTCACACAAAAGGAATTTGGCTTGGTAGGTGAAGCTTCCAGTACATACACAAATATGACATCAAGACACATAATAATAAGAATTAAGAATAAAAAAAAATGTATAGGAGGATCTCTGTACAAATCTAAAGCAGAGTGTCTCCTTATGAGAAGAGGTTCCAAGTAGAAACTTTTTTTTTTCTCTTGGAAACTAAGAAACCTTAATTCATTTATTCATCTTCAGTAACTGCTTTATCCTGGTCAGGGTGTCAGTGGATCTGAAGCCTATGCTGGGAACATTGTGAGCGGGACACACCCTGAATGAGACACCAGTCCATAACAGGGCACCATGCAAACACAATTAATCAGCCATTTACTAGTGAATGACATGCTAAGTCAAGTTTATAATTAAATCATTCTGCAGCATATTGAAGTGTGATTCCTACTTGCACTTTGAAGTTCAGCACTTCTTCACACTGGACCCTTCTCAGACTTTTACTTGTCTCCACAGTCAAAGCAAGTCATAGCAAGAGCTTCATATCTCATAACCTATGTATGAGTCCTCAAAGTATTCTAAAAGCACCTTATTCTAAAAGTCTGTTGTTATTAGTTTGCATATGCAGCCTGTTTAACATTATCATTAGCATGGTAATTGGATGAGCATACATAAAACCTTCCCATTAGCAACGGTTCATGGAGTCAGGACTGATTCCAGAGATAAATAGATGGAATAAAATAGAGATAAAATATCATAAAAGGCAGATTACCATACTCCAGGCTGAGCCAGATTATTGTGTGATGGCTGGAACACTTTTCCCTACCATCTCTTTAACGTTAAGGACAATAAGTTTCTTCTCAAGGAGAGAAAATGTCCACTTGATGCATGACGTTACTTCACTGCATGGGCTTAATTCAGAGTGCAGTGAATCAATGAGTCAGTGAACAGTGGAATGGAATGCCTCTAACCTGAATCGAAGATATCTGTACCAGCTACATTACAATTAGCCATCCATTGATTATTTTGTCTTAATTATTTAGTTATATATTCTGTATTAGTGTGTCCATGGGAAAGAGCTATACGTACACTTACTGAGCACTTTTTAGGAACACCTCTACACCTAGTTATTCATGCAATTATCTAATCAGCCAATCGTGTGGCAGCAGTGCAATGCATAAAATCATGCAGATACAGGCCAGCAGCTTCAGGTAATGTTCACATCGACCATTAGAATGGGGAAAAAATGTGATTTCAGTGATTTTGACTGTGGCATGATTGTTGGTATCAGACGGGCTGGTTTGAGTATTTCTATAACTGCTGATCTCCTGGGAGTTTCACACATAACAGTCTCTAGAGTTTACTCAGAATGGTGCAATAAAGAAAAAACAGTGTGGAGAGAATGGCCAGATTGGGTGGAGCTGACAGAAAGGCTACAGTAACTCAGATAACCTCTCTGTACAACTGCAGTGAGTAGAAAAGCATCTTAGAATGCACAACACATTGAACCTTGAGGTGGATGATCTCAAACAATGGGTTCCACATCTGTTAGCCAAGAACAGAAAGCTGAGGCTGTAGTGGGCACAGACTCACCAAAACCGGACAGTTGAAGACTGGAAAAATGTAGCCTGGTCTGATAAATCTCGATTTCTGCTGAGGCACACAGATGGTAAGGTCAAAATGAAGGTCAGCATGAATCCATGGACCCAACCTGCCTTGTGTCAACAGTCCAGGCTGGTGGAGGTGGTGTAATGGTGTGGGGAATGTTTTCTTGGCACACTTTGGGCCGGTTAATACCAATCAATCATCGCTTCAATACCACAGCCTATCTAAGTATAGTTGCTGATCATGTGCATCCCTTCATGGCCACAATTTACCATCTTCTAATGGCTCCCTCCAGCATGATAATGCACCATGTCACAAAGCAAAAGTCATCTCAAACTGGTTTCATGAACATGACAATGAGTTCAGTGTTCTTCAGTGGCCTTCCCAGTCACTGGATCTGAATCCAGTAGAACACCTTTGGGATGCGGTAGAACGGGAGATTCACAGCAGGAAAGTGGACCAGAAAAATCTGCAGGAATTGCCTGATGCAATCATGTCAACATGGACCAGAATCTCAAAGGAATGTGTCCAACATCTTGTGGAATCCATGCCACAAAGAATTGAAGCTGTTTTGAGAGCAAAGGGAGGCCCTACCCAGTATTAGTAGTTTACCCAGTATTATAGTGATAATAAAGTGCTCAAGAGTGTATATGTCCAAACAGTATTTTCCCCCCAAAATTTAATGTTACAGAGATAGTTTATGTTATTTAAGAAAATAACAGAACACTTTTCAGATGAAAACCTTGTTGAGGCTGTCATTTGCAGAAACAGAAGCAAAATATAGCTGCAAGCTGTGATTATCGGGGTCCAAGCACCTTCAGCAAATATTGTCCCCAGTGGCCAGTTCTTGTCAAGTTACATAGAACAATAAATATTATATTAAACAATATTATTAAAATTTTCATAAATCTGAGTGGGTGTGGCTAAATGGTCCAAATGCCTAATTTTTATGTGTTCAGCCAATGGATTACAGGGAAAAAGAAATTTCACTATTACCCTATTCCAGAGATAGACTTGTCTAAGTGGTTCCCTACCGGAAGCTATCATTCAAGTTTGATGAAAATAGGTCAGTGTTAACCCTGATAAATGCCTGCTTAAAGCTGATTGACTGATGGTGGCCATGATTTTTAAGTAATCAGGTCATCATAAAAGATCCACTTACAGATTAGCCTAGATATGCACTCTATCAAATTTTGGCTTAATAGGACATATGTTTCCTGTGGAAATAGTTATTTGAACTTAGCCCAGCTCCAACCCCCCACTGTGTGACCACCCACCCACCCCCCATCCCCCTAACTTTGCATATGACCTCAGAATGGTTTCCTATATATACCTTTCAGGTTTGAGCAAATCCATGAAACCAATCATGAGTTAAAGCTGTATGAGTAAATTAGGCTCCATCTCATAAGAACTGATTGGCATGTGACAGCCATATTGTTTATTAATGTATTATTTTTTGATAAGTGATGATAATTTTGATTATTGAGGTTCACATTTTGGGAACATTTTGTTTGACATAATTTTTTTGAAGATAGGCCAAAAAATCCTAAGACTAATTTGCAAAAGTAGGTTTCACATATTATGCAAATTGTAACAAATTTGAGTAGATGGCACAAAGTTTTTTATGAATTGAGCATGAAAAACGAGCTAAAAAAGAAATGTAACTATACAAGCATGAAGATATGCTTGTGTGCACACACATGAATAGCACCCCCTGCCCTCCCCCTCAATGGCCAATTTGAGTGAGATTGCATCAGACAGTAGTGGGTCCCTACCCAAACCTACTGCTGAAGTTTCGTGATGGTAGCGCAATGCTAACCCTATCAAATGCCTGCTTAAATCTGATTGGCTGATGGCAGCCATGTTTTTTTTTCAATATTTAGGCCATCATCAAAAATCCACTGACAGATTAGTACATAGATTGACCACACCAATTTTCAGCTCGATTGGACTTACAGTAAATGCCACACGCCTTTTGTGCTCTTCCACCCATGTCAGTATGAACGCAATTTATTATCACAACAAATATCAATAGAATGCAAAAAAAATGAGTGCAAAAGTGTATATAATACATTCAGGATTGTATCACCAGCCAGAAGAAAATGGCAAGAAAAAGAGACAAACAAACTGTATTCTTTTGTTTGTGGTTGATAGTAAATGCACCACAGATGCTATTCTAAGTTATTATAGTAAAAAGCAAATTATGAAAATAAACTGACAGGAACTTTAACAGAGATTTAGCAAAAGTAAGCAAGCAGTGTACGCATGTTTCATTCAGAGTGCATACTCTAATTTCTGACTCAGCACTACAGGGAACTTGAAACAAAGACTGACAAGCTGCTTACAGTATACACAACAGTCCAATTATTTGTGCCTTATGGGTCCTTTTTTACTTAATGGTTTGAATTTGAGGTTGAATTTTGCAAATGGTTGACATTCTGTATGGAATCATCTTTGCAATATGTTAACAATTACTTTATTATTTTATATTGCCTTTTCAGTGGCTCCAGTGTCTATGAAAACCAACAAAACAACAACAACAACAACAAAACAAACAATAAAGCCTAATGATTTTAAAAACTCATATCACCTGAATGCCATGGGAGAATTCAAGAAGAAAGCCTGAAATTGTTTGGGTTACTGCAGACCATTTGGTGTACAGTCTTACCTCTTGGCAAAGCTCGGATTCAATTTGCAGCACTGCTGACATTTTGCATTAGTGCTGAGTACCTCCTCTCATTCCCAGGATATTCAAATCTCTTTGTTTTTCACTGAACCCTTAGCAACCTAAAAACAATTCTAACTAAATACCTGTTTATCAGCAGTTAACTACAAAAAACAGTGTCAATAAACAAGTGGCCGGAAGGGAGGTAAAAGTTTGTACTTGATCTTTCTTAATATCACCCTAAACTTTACAAAATCTGATTATTATGACTAAATACTTTAAGGGAATTAATTCAAGCATTCCAAATTGTAAAAAAAAATGCCACTGCAACCAGTGGTTTCAAGAATCAGTGGTTCTGAGAATCTAACTGTAAAATATAAGTTACTATTGATCCGTCAAAGTGCTATTGCTTACATAAAATGGCGTATTAGGTTACAGTATGCAAAGGCACCTCGTGCAGTTTACCAGAGAAATGGTTTGGGAATGTGTAGAGTTGGGGGCATTTTCAATTGGCAGATATAGAGGATCTGGATTTATTATTGAGGGTAAAAGTGTAGGGGCTTCTGTGCCTTTTTCTATTGTCTGATTACATCTGTTGTGGAGCCACCTCCTAAATTATTCAATACAGGAAATAAAATATTATGGTACCCACTGTACCACCATGCCTCCCATTACTGAAACATGTGAAATTGACTCATAGCTCTATCTTGACAAAACAATCTGTGTAACGTTCATTTAAGCCATATCCATTTTCAATTAAGAAAATGGAAAATTAAATTTTCATTTTATTTTCGAAAAACAAACAAGCATTCAAATCCTGAATTCTCAGCTTTTTCTCATTATCTAGTTCCCATTTTCCATTCTTAACAAAATGGGAAATATGTTTTTTAAAGTCATTTCATCCACACATGAAGGTCACTAGCACAGGGAGATTTTTGAACAGGGAAAATAGCTAAAGTCGCTGGAAAAATGCCATCATCGGAGCCATATATAGATGACCTTATATGATCATAGTTAAAAATGTTTGAGGAATGACATACATCTATATGTCTGCCAATCTGGATCAAATCATTGTACAGAAATGCTCGACCATAAGCCTCCGCAGGTTTTGCGAAGACCACAACCTGAGAAGGGAAAGGACAAGTGGATAACAACCTGCTAGAAATGGCAGCAGCCAGGTCGATAAATGAGGTAAATTTGTTGAGCCACCATATCATTGTGTTTAATGTACAGGGTGTCCCAAAAGTCTCCATACATGGGGGAAATTAACACTTTTAGCAAAATGTCCTCCAAAATTCTTCATACTTAAGTTTATATTATATATAGGTTGCGATGGACTTTAACAGGAAACATGGCAAGCACATTACACACGATACTGTTGCCAAACTTATTAACAAATTCAAAAAGAATGGAAGTGTTGTGGACCAACTGAGAAATGGACGTCCACGAACATCCACTGACGAAGACTTTTGAGACACCCTGTAGTATAAGTTAGACAATGCTTTTTATTTACAACTCATATACCTATTAAACACAACAATATTGTGGGCTGAGCAAATTTACCTAATTTATCAACCTGGCCACTGCCATTTCCAGGAGGTTGTCCTCCACTTGTCTTTCCTTCCTGGTCAAATCAGATGAACTGTCAAAATATACAGCTACAATTCAGTATACAAACCAATATATTAAAAGATCTTATTCAGAGTCCTATTTGTTTGCTAAAATAAAAAAATGCTGTTTTTTTTGGATAAATTTATATCCAAGATGATAAATGGGTAAATTCATAAAACAAGTCCTTTTTTGCTTGCCATTTTTTTATTTTAAAATGGATATGGATAGAATGGATGATATATCCCTATACATCCCTGTAAATCGTCTTTGTGATAGTTGTGAAACTGACATGTTCTTTCGACTGCTTCACTGGGACCTGGTTACTGTGTTGTCTATTATTGGAAGCATAATAGTATTTCTATGGCTTATTAGGTTTTGCTGTTCACATCATTTCTCTCTTCATACAAAGTACTCTTGGAAATGCTTGAATGTTCATTTACAGAATAATCTTTATAATTGATCACCCATTTAATAGCGAATGACATGTTAAATCAAGTGATTAATTAAATCAATTTGGTAGCCTATTGTAGCCTGCAAGTGATGATAAAGCTGACCTCCCAAGTGATTCCCACTTATACTTGCACTTACACAAGTCCCACACTTCTTCACTCTCACCTTTTAATGTAAGACCCTTTTCATCCTTCTTTTTGTCTCCACAGAAAAAGCTACAATAACCTTTAGCAAGCGTCATACCTCATAACATGAACTCTGACTGCTCACTGCATTTTAAAGGCACCAGTCATTATCTCTTGCTGTTCGTTTGCATGTGCAGCTTATATAACATGTAGCATGATAAAAGGCTACATGTCTACACACCTGACTCCATTTTTATTACAGCTGTAGCCTCCCACTCATGTTTTTCCTGTTGAGGGCTGAATTGAACAACATGTTCTATTGTGCTGGTGAATGCTGGAGTGTCCAATGTGTTGGCCCCATGTGTAATTATGAACCAGTTCCTATCAGCTTGAGTTTAATTTGTTATGCTAAACAGAGGTGCTCCATCTTCACAGCCATAAACAATAACCTGATTCTTCATTCTGTCACAGGGAACTCAAGAGAGCCCAGAAAGACCATCTGCTCTCACAAAACCAGCTACTGTAATGAATTTTTCAACCATATGAACCAGCATGGATCTGAAAACTAAACAGTTTTTTTTCTGTAACATTATAAAGTATGTGTTTTGGGGGAAATTATACTGTATAATCGTCAGCGTAAACATAAAGTACATGGCATGAATACGTAGCATTGACTGTCAGTGGAAGAGTAGGGTCAGTCAAAGCCACTGGCTATTTCTTTTTAACAGTAACATACTGCCAGTCCATTACTGTAACTAGCCCATTACAGTAAACTTACTGCACTTGCTAAAGTAATTTAACATAATTAGTCCTTCTGGTATGTTGATGTAGAGATGCATATTTACACAATACCTGCCATTAATTCTTCTGGTATATTACAGTAGATATTGTATGAATATTTAGTAGTCAGTGTGTAATTCTGTTGACAGATTCCCAAAAAGTAGCATTAATATAATAAATAGAAACATAAAACAATTCAAACTGCAATTCAGTTAAAAGTTTATATTTCATATTTAGATTTACTTCTATATTAACATATAACAGCATCTCAATACATGTTATACAATACAATACAAAAATGATATAGCTGAACAAATACTACTTCCATGCATTTCATTTCACTACTGATCTGATATGTTTCAGTTCAGCACTGGTATGATTCGATTCAAGTCTGACCAAATAACATTCAGTTTAGTTCAACTGAACATGCACTGATGTATCCTAGTTTTGACTCTGTAAGGAACAACAATTTCGAAACATTTCTTTACTGTCTTTATTTTTTACAAGTTTATTTTATTTTTTTCATACAGCACATAGGAGTGTGACGTGTAGTAAGGTTGTTGGTGCTGTCTGTGTATGCAAGTTATGCAAGTTTTGCAAGTTTTGCACATAACAGAACTTTTGTAGATACTTTCTATTGAGTCTTTGTCGAATCCCAAGTAGTTCCAAAGTTTAAGGTTTCTCTCTCTCTCTCTCTCTCCATTTTGGATGGCAGTATCAGTTTTTAACCATTTTCCTTTTTGATTCGAACTAGATCCACACTTGTAAACCAATTGAATTGGATTTGTTTTTACACCCATACAGCTTATTTATTGGATAAAAGATCCATGTTTATTTAATTGTCAACAGTTAGAGTAATGATCACATGACAATAACTACTACTAAAGACTGAAGCAGTGGCAGTGATTTAATATTTAATTAATATTAACATTTAATTAATAATTAATAGTAAATCAATATTAATCGGGGCTCACAACTCTCATTAAGTTGGGCATTTACAGTTTTTCCACCAGCTGTACTTCACTGTAGCAAAGAATGACAGCTTGTGATATTTTACCAAAGATAGTTAACCAGCATAATCAAGAATATTGATAATGATAACTAAATGCCATTAGAAAGAAGGAGTTTGCACTTCTGTAAACACAGCAAATAAGTTTCTATAGTTAAACCATTAAAAAGGCTCAGCCCCTGATAAGAATGTATGATGTACAAACAATGAGGAAATAGAAATACTTCTGAATGCAAAAGGAAACAATCATTAATTACATCAATTAATTTATTACTGTTCCCCAGAATGAAAAACAAATCACAAGAATAATTTCTCTGTAATTGGCAAACAACAATGACTCTCCATATGGAATGAAAATGTTCATGGATGTGGTTTTACTAAAGATAGTAAGCTTCAGACATCTTACAAGCTCCCTCTTAGAATACAAAAGGTGTACCCTTGATGGTACTACACCAATGACAAGGAAAAGTACAGTCTGGTGCCTTTATTTCTCAGAGTAAATTGACTAGTATAGTATATTGTAGTACTACTATATTGACTATTGATCTAGTGTGTCTCTTGTGCCCTTGAAGACTGGTCCAAGATGGTGCAGTCTACCTGTGGTTTGTGGCTCTGAATTTCTCAAGGTGCAGTGGAGCATATGAATTAGCCAAAGGTAGTTGGCATATGCTTGGTGGTTGAGCTCCCTTAATCTCCTGTGTGGAGACAGTTTTTGGCATTATTAAGATATTCACCACATGCTGATATTCACCACATGTTCTCTTTAGCGATACTGTCTGCCTTCCTATTGAAAGTCAATTCACTGTAGTTGGCAAAGTATAAGATGTTGTCTCATTTGCTTGCAACGATTTCTTCTTAGCACAGGGCATCTTTTTTCTATGTGAACCTCATTAACAAATAGATAGAGTAAAGCAGGAGAGAACTCCATTCAGATCTTCATCCTGGAGCGAGCTGTCAGTCCGGCCTCTGGGGAGGAACTCACACAGATGTGCTCTCTGTTCTGTCCTGTTGTTTCACACAGAGCAATTATTTATACATTATAGGATGTGACAGGCAAAACAAATCATGCAGATACTCCAGGTACTCAGAGTAGCATGAAAACACAGCCATGGATAAACGATGTGTGTGGAAAAACATGCTCATGGCAAACGCTAAGGGTTATTATTCTGTTATTCAACAATAACCTTGTTGCATAAGTGTGCACACCCTTTTATAAATGGGGATGTGGCTGTGTTCAGAATGAAGCAATCATATTCAATCTCATGTTCAAAAGTAATTATCATACAGCTGTCATCAATGAAATTATTTTCACTGATGAGAGGATTAACCCCAAATAAAAATCAGCTGTTCCTGTAGGATTTTCTTGACATCTTCTTAGTTTCATCTGACTGCTGAAGCCATGGTCTGCAAAGAGCAAAGACAAAGCCTCACTGTCAAAAGGAATCGATTAAGAGAGGGGTACAAAAAAATTTCCAAAACATTAGATGTACCATGGAACACCGTGAAGGCCATCATCAACAAGTGGAGAAAATGGAGCACCACAGTGACATTACCAAAAACAGGACATCCCTCCTAAATTTCTCACCAAAAACATCCAAGCCCAACTAAATCACCCCAAACCATGTGGCAAAATGTGTTATGTCTGATGAGACCAATTCCAAAAGGTATAATAATAATAATTCCAGAATTCCAAAAGGTATAATAATAATAATAATTCCAGAATTCCAAAAGGTATGTTTGGTGCAAAAAAAGCACATCACCAAAAGAACACCGTACCCACGGTGAAGCATGGTGGTGGTAGCATCATGCTTTAGGGCTGCTTTTCTTTAGCCAGAACAGGGGTTATTATCAAGATGGAGGGAATCATGAATAGCTACAAATACCAATTTTAGTGCAAAACCTTCAGATGTCTGCTAAGATGACAGTGAAAAGGAATTTCATCTTTCAGCACAATAATGACCCAAAGCAAATCAACAAAGGAATGGCTTACCCAAAAGAAGATCAATGTTTTTGAATGATCTAACCAGAGCCCAGACCTGAATCCAACTAAAAATCTCTGGGGTGACCTGATGCAGGCTTTGCACAGGGGATTCCCTCACAATTTGATGGATCTAGAATGTTTTTGCAAGAAGGGTGGGAAAATATTGCCAAGCCAAGATGTGCCAAGCTGATAGACTCTTAGCCACTTAAATTTTTTTCTTTTTCTTTTTTCCCCCTATATAAGTTTCTGATTGTTTTTCACTTTATTTGTATTATTTGTATATCCATTGTAGATACTTATGGGTTTCCCCCACTTTTACTTCCCGTCACTGATTACTGTGATACCTTCTCAGGGGCAGAGTGGCACTCGTTTGACATAAAACATAAATGACAGACAGATCATAAAACATAATAAACTTCAGAACATAATGCTCCTGATTAGTAGTGGCTCCTTACCATATATATTTGTGGGGCAGGATGACAATAATAATGACCTAGCCTCAAACAGATATAAGTTGAGAGGCTATCAGACTTGATTTATGCTATAGGCTACTATCTAGTGAATTTTTAGAGTCATTCTATAATAGGCAGTTGATAGTCTACAGCACTGTCATCCGCCATGCAGTCTAGCAGGAAACAGGTAATCAACATTCTTTCCTCGAGGCTACCTAGTAACATCAGGAAGCTGATATTGCACATGACAGTATAGCCCTAGACTAACTATACCAAGTGTTGGCTTGTAAAGTATCCTGACACTATTCTATTACAATGATTAGCTCGAGAATGGGATTTCACGTCCCAGTTGAATCTCTTCTCATGTCTTCTCAAGTCTGGTCTATTCCTTCTGACTGTATCAGCCAAGAAAGTCCCCTGAGACTTTCCCCAGCTTGATCCACTGCTTCCCAATGTTTCTGGTCTCTATTTCTGATTTCTAATTATAGCTTATGAGTTAAAGGGGTTGTTGCTGATGGTAGAAAGATTCTTTTATGCTCTTTCACAATGGCAACAGATTCTATTTCAAGAATTTTTACTGGACCTTTTAACCTTTCAAACAGTCGGGGAATACATTTATGTTATACCACTGTACTGCTGAATTCTCAAATCTGAAGGTCAGGATTAATCTTCAATAACAGTATGATAATTCAAATGACAGATATACATTAATGTCCTTCTTCTAATATTAATGTTTCTGTAGTAACAGTTCATTTACAGGGACTTGTAATCTGGACACTCTGCATAATCTAAGCATAATAATAAACAGATTTAAAAACATGTTATGAAACAAAGAAAAATGTACTGTATATATGTTGGTATCGGGAAGCCTTCAGTTAGGAGATGTTTATTTAACATTTTTGGAAGGAGGCTCCAGTGTCAGTGCTTTGTAACAGTTAATAAGTTTTCTGTAATGGGAGAGTCCTCAGGACACAGGAGTAACATGAAAAGCCGCATTTTTGTCTGATTACTTTCAAGAGAGAGAAAAAATTAGAGGATGGTGAAAGAAGAAAAATTTATAGCTACTATAACGTAATTGATAACATGAACTAACTTGTCTCACGGATGTTTCATAACATTGAATATAACAATAACTAGTTAAAAAGTGAGATGTTCTTTTTAACACTCTAATTAATGTCCTTTAATAAATCAAAAATTGTAATTGTAATAATCACTGTGGTTTAAGAGGAATAAAATACATAGTACTTTTACATGTACTGTTATTGGAATATAATCTACATCTGGAAGGTAATAGTAACTGCTTTGTTTAAACCACATCAGTGTGTAAAATCATCCAGTTGTAACCACACTCACTATTGGTGGTTATTGTAAAATAATTACATAGTTGCAGAAAATTGTGAACGAGGCAGTACATCACTTTGGAACATGTTTGGCCTGTGATATTGTGTGTATGTATGTATACAGACACGTCTCATTTATCTTCTGAGAACACTGCTTATGCCCGCCACCTGTAGGAACAAAACCACCAATGATGAAGAGAAAAAGCAGCCAGTTTTATTGATTGACCCAGCTTTTCAGATCATTTTTTATGCCAATACAAGTTTTCATTCTTGGCAATACAACAAGTGGCAATATATACAAATGTATATTATGAAGAAGAAATTGTGACACCGAAGATAGCATGCCAGTGCTTTATGGTGTTTACTAGTGACAACTGTGATGCATAGGACACATAAAATATAATAGCTGACAAAACACACATACTGATTAGGATGTCTAGGTGCAAATACCACAGCCAGTCTACAAGCATTGCACTTAGGAACCACAACGACTGTATGTATAGAGGCAGTAATTACATGTCAAACAAGACACAAAGGTGAATTACATTAAGAGGAGGCAGACTGGGGCAAAGTAGTCAGGACAAGCAGGAAGGACTGTGTCCACTCTGTTATGTCTACATTAATTTGGCTAAACGCAAGTGCTGTTCTTTATATTTTCCCTTTCTCAAAGCATCATAAATGATAACCTTCTCTCACTTGTGCACAACAGCAACTTAAATTTTGATAATTTTCAACAACTCAATTAGTATATGAGCTCAAAGCCAGCAAATATTTACAAGTTTGAATTTCATTTCATTGTGTGTGATTGTGCATAATGACTCAAACACCTACTTGAATATTTTCCCCCAAATGGTACAGATCATTTTTAAAACTGATTGCACTTGCTACTTGAATGTGGCATTATTTTGGGGACTATTAATGGGATATATGGACTATTGACTATTAATGGGATATATATTGCTTCTACACACTTCTTCATATAGTTATTAGCCAAGGGCAGTGATGAACCTATTCAAGTAGGTACTTAATTTGAGTCAGTATGCACAATCACACACAATGAAATGTAATTGGAAATTCAATATAAATTTTCTTCAGTACTGTTCATCTGCCCTTCCCCTCCAGGATATTATAAATTCACTTTTCCATGTTTTTGTGCCACAATTTTTACAGAGTAACAATAATAATCAAAAGCAGTGTACAGGGGCAAGTATTAGCAGCTTGTGAAACAAATCAAAATTACATTGTCCTGTATAATATGAATGTGAACACCTGTGACAAAAGAAAAAAATTCCCAAGTTGAGGAGAAGTGGAAAACAACAAGAACAACAACAACCTTCAAACTCCGAAAAAGTAAATTAAGTTTTCCTTGAAAGAACAAATTAACATGGTGAGCAAAAGGTCTGTTGCTGGTAGCTCTGCTCTTGGTGCTCTGTGTAGTGGTGACCTTCCCCACAACCTCCTCACACCTTCATTAACCTCCATTACTGCTGTCTTGTGTGATGATTGCTGCCCTGTGGCTATGACACTCATGAGAACTCTGATCTTGTGTTTTACAGGAGAACCTACCATATCTTATACTCCTGATGATGATGATGATGATGAGGATGAGGATGATCACAGAGATGTTAATCCTAGCAAAGAGAACCACTAGCAAATTGTAAGTAACCATCTCCTTGTCTAACATGACCCAGCACTCTGCCAAACAAAAGGAGAGCCAGTTCAGATCAAAGGCAAATTCTGAGAAGCATTCAGGTGCATTTTAACAGCTTGCAGGATGTCTGAATTTCAGAGGTTTAAGGGGTGACTGTGTTACAGAGCTGATGCAATGTAGTCTGTTCTAAAAGTTCCACACTTGCTTGATTGTAATACTGAATACTGGAATATTATTTGTGCCACTGGGATTTGGATTTGTATCAAGTTTTATATATGAAGTCAAATAAAAAAAATCTGATTAAAATTTCAACGTAATCCAGTTGCATTTTAAAATATTTTGATGTACAAAATTAAAATTTTGACAATTTTGGCAAGATTGACTGAAATAGCATTAACCTGGAATCTGGGCTTGTTTGTATCTCTATTTCAAGCTCTTAGATATACAGTAGTAATGTAAATTTTATGAAATTGAAATGTGCTGTGCGACAGACAGATTTTTTTTTTTTTTACATCTGACCATTTAAAAAAAATTTGTTTAACGAGCTTGATAAGTTTAATTTAGTTGTAAAGTGTAGTGTTGCTGCCTTACAGGTCCAGAGTCTCCAGTTCGATCCTGAGCTAAGGTTACTGTTGTGTGTTCTCCCTGTCATGTGGGTTTCCTCCGGGTTCCTTCCACCTCCCAAAAATATACCAGTAGGTGGATTGGTGACTCTACTTTGCCCCTAGATGTGTGTGTGTGTGCGCATGGTACCCTGCAATGAGCTGTGTCCCATTCATGGTATATTCCCACCTCGTGCCCAGTGTTCCCGGGATAGGCCCTGGATCCGCCAGAACCCTGACCAGGATAAAGCGCTTGCTGAGGATGAATGAATGAATGAATGAATGAATGAATGTGTCCAATCTTATCCGGAAAGGGCCGGTGTTGATGCAAGTTTTCATTCCAACCAAGCAGAAGCCACACCTGAGTCTATTGAAAGCCAAGATCAACTGATTAAACAGGTGGAATCCAAGTGTGATTGGAATGAAAACCTGCACCTTCATTGAACCCTTTCCGGATAAGATTGGACACCTCAGGCTTCTACACAAATTCAAGATATTGAATACAAAATCTGTTTGATTTAAGGCAGCTTTCACTTGATATGCAATTTCAGAATAAGCCACAAACATTCAGGTTTACAAACTTTAAAATCAAATCCTAGTAAGAGAGATATTATTCTATGGAGTCACGTGTTTTGTGACTGCAGTCCGCTCCGAATGCCTGTACCGTGTTTTACCGAGCGCGCAGTGGCGCGGTGAGGACTGGCTCCTCCGTGCTTTACATTACCGGGAGGATGCTGGGAGGATGAAGGCGCTGTTGTGTTCAGGCAAACGGCACATGCAGCCGGCGATTCAGCCGGTCAGACCAAGACTCTGATGATGATCTGTGAATAAGGAAACGTTATGCTGCAAAGAAATATCGCACTTGACTAATCTGTGGCGCTGAGGACGAATCGGGATTGGACCTCAGTCTTTAAAATAAACACACACACACACAGACACACACACACACACACACACAGACACACACACACACACGCTTTCTGTGTTGGGACTGTGAATGACAAGCGGAACGAGAGCGGAATTTCAATGATCGCATTTCTTGCTTTAATGCGGAATTTGTGCAACTTTGCCGGCGGTGTGTGTTGATCAGTCAGCGTGTGTGTGAGGAAGACACTCAGCAGTATGGCACGGATTAGCTTTCTTTAACACCGGTGGACACTGAGACAGCGTCCTGATTGCGTCCTGATGTGTAAAGAGAATAAACGGTTAGGAATGCATGTGTTTATTTAGGCTAATCGAGTTCATTTTCCTGATCAACACGACAGGAAAGTCGGCCAGTGTCTGATACATGACTGTAGGGAAGTTAGAAGAACTCTGTCATGTCTTTATTATTATTTTTTGACTATCCAGGATGGCGGATGTAGCTGATGGCAAATAAGACATGCGTGCTTCTGAACGCGGCTTCTGAACTTGCTCGGATTTCGCCTCCTGCGACAACATTTTCAAGCTGGAAATCTCTCTGGAAATCGCTCTGGGTGGAACGAGATGATGTGGTAGTGTGAGACCTTTTTCAAGAGTCAGGAGCGAGTCGTAAAACCGGATCGGATTTCTTCCCAAACAGGTTTAAATGTGAAGACTGAGCCGATTCGGGGCTCTCTAGTGCCCAAGTGTGAACACGGTCACATTTATTGCCGATTATACACCGCAGGACTTTTAAAAATTCGACAACAACAAACATTGAACGACTCTGTCTCTTTTAAAGTGCACACACACACACACACACACACACACACTGTGCGATTTGCGAAGGAAATCACGGCGCATCGCACACATCATACAGGCAGCGCGCGCAAGACCGGGGACACAGCGATCACTCGCGATCATCTCACTTTAACACGCTGGAAAGAGTGACAAACGTTCCTCTACCATCTTGGACATTTATCTGGGACTTGAAAACCAGGCTGCAGGATTTTGGTGTGTGTTCAGCCCTATCAGAGGGCTTTTTCTTCCTAATCCTAGAGCTGCGCCGCCGACGGAAACCCCGACGCGTCGCCTGTCCGCGCGCTGAACCGGAGCCGAAGCGGAGCTGTCCACCTCCGCGGGTTCTGACGCAGAGCTTCACCCGTTACTGAGAAACCACACACACACACACACACACACACACACACTCACTCTCTCTCTCTCTCTCTCTCTCTCTCTCTCACACACACACACTCACACACACGTCCAGTCCAACGGTTTGCCGAGACTGCCAGACGGAGCGTGTCACTTCACCAGGTAAACAGAGATTTTCTATAGCTTACTGCTAAACTGAACTGAAAATATCTGAAAGCAAAGCTTTATGTGGAGTCTCTCTCTCTCTCTTTCTCTCTCTCTCTCTCTCACACACACACACACAGATGTATACACAGTAAATAACATAATTTATAATAACAAAAGACCGTAATAACAAAAAAAATAATAGTATATATAAATATAATACAGTTTAAAAGTACAGTAATAAATATAATATTATTTAAAAAAGTAAAGAAATATAAGATTAACTGTAAGCTAGTTGGAACAGAAAAGTTTTCATTGCGGCATTTCTGAGGCTCTGTGATAGCTCTGGATCCATCTAAGAGCAGCGTGAATGCTAAAAGCGGCTTCTTCAGTAATTTCAGTCCACATTGGACTATTATTCCATATCATATTCTTTGCATTTATTTAAGCAAAGATTTATTTATTTATTTATTTACATTTATTTAAGTTATCCAGATACTGTATATTGGATATATATATATATATATATATATATATATATATATATATATATATATATATATATATATATATATATATATTTGCTTAAACGCAATATATACAATACATCCATCAGAAACAACATCTTGTGTCATTAAAATATCTATAAAATATTTAACAATAAACTAATGGATATCTTTAATTGACAATACGTTCTGACATAATGTATTGTGTAAAAGTAGTGAAAAGTAATGGATGAGAATGGAGTATATTACATAATCTTACAAGCATCTTTCATCTATACAGAACAATCAACAACATCCGTGCTCTTAGGATAGCAGTAGCTTTCTGAGTGAAGTGAATTAAAAAGTTTTGATATTGGTGAGTAGGTTTATGTTTGTGTTTGGACTTTTCATGGATGACCTCTACCGAGTTAGGTTTCTTTCACTTTTTCTCTCATATGACCTTCTTTCCGTTGATGCCTACGTTCAGGTCCACTCTTGAACGAAATGATCTACAGTCAGGTCCATAAATATTGGGACAGTGACACAGTTTTGGTAATTTTGCCTCTGTACACCACCACAGTGGATTTGAAATGAAGCAGTCAAGATGTGACTGAAGCGTAGACTTTCAGCTTTAATTCAAGGGGTTTAACAAAAATATTGCATTAACCGTTTAGGAATTACAGCCATTTTTTACAGAGTTC
>CM040471.1:17369043-17401880 GCA_022758105.1 Pangasianodon gigas | reverse complement strand
AACTCTGTAAAAAATGGCTGTAATTCCTAAACGGTTAATGCAATATTTTTGTTAAACCCCTTGAATTAAAGCTGAAAGTCTACGCTTCAGTCACATCTTGACTGCTTCATTTCAAATCCACTGTGGTGGTGTACAGAGGCAAAATTACCAAAACTGTGTCACTGTCCCAATATTTATGGACCTGACTGTATATGATATATGATGTCATATATCACAGATATAAGATATATGATGTCTCACTCTACAAGCTACAAGCTTCCTAACAGCATACTTTTTACTGTTCTGTATATATATGTAAGATGCTTTAATTGATTTTGGATCTGAGCCAATACTACTTATTATTTAATGTTATGTCAAAATTTATTCCATGTCAAAATTTATGTTGTTTCTGAAGGACATATTGTATAAATACATTCTGGCAAAAAATAATATTCTTATGCAGATATACAAAAATGTGTTTTTCCTGCAATATATATTTGCATGAATGTATGCATGGATATACACAGGCCTGTATTTAAATACATTTGAAGAATATTATATGGAATAGTGAGCCTAATTGCAAAAGTAGGCATGTATCATTTTGGATGAATGAAAGTCTTCAAATGAATGTGTGTATTTGTGTGTGTGTTTGCTCTGCTTGACAGTATTCAAATCTCACTGTTGTTATATACAGCTGAGTGCAAAAGTGCTAGGTCTGTCACTTTTAATGACTCTCCAAAACTTAAAGAAGCCCTAGCACATTACAGCTATAATGAAAAAAGCAAATAAACAAAATTAGCCATAAGCAGATGGTCCAGTATGTTTCCAGAATGTTTTATGTATGATGTCTAATTTTGTGCCACAGTGAAGGTCACATTTTTGCTTTTGAAATAACTGTTGAACTAGTCGGCTTTGAGGGAATCCAAACTGATGGTTTGTGTAAAATCTGTTCCATGTGAATGCTTTAATACAGTCATAGACTTATTTCTAGACCCCAGTAAGCAACAAGACAGCTTGCTATTCCTTTCCTGTTCAAGATCAAAATGACCAGAATGAGGTCAGGCACTTTGGATGGATAATTATGGTGTTTAAGGAGAACCTTTAGATGAGCCAGGGCCTGTGTGCATGGTCAAGCTGAACATCATCCATGTGATGATGTTCATCTAAACTTCCTTCTCTCTGCTCTTTTCTCCCTCTCTCTGAGAATAAAAATAGGGAAGCATCATGCTCCCTAAAGACTCTATTTGTAGCTGAGGAATTTAATGAATGTTCTACTTCCATGACCTTATTTCCATCCTCTGGTTGTCATGAGCTCCTGGAGCTCATTTTCCCATGACCTTTGATTGAATAATAGGCTTTTTTTGTCATTAAGGTGAAATTTTGTGTTGTTGTCACCTCACAGCTGAAGGGTCTCCTGTTTGATTGTTTACTGTCTCGCATGTTTTAACTATGCTGCGTAGATTTACCTCAGGTTCTCAGGTTTCCTTCCACCTTCCAAAAAATCTGGATTGGCTACTCTAAATTGCTCCTAGGTGTGAATGAGTGTGCATGTGCATGGTGGTCTGTGATGGATGGACATCCCATCAAGGGTGTATTCCCGCTTGTGCCTAGTGTATTGGGATGAACCCCATAGCCACCGTGTTCCTGACCAGGATGAAGCTGTTACTGAAGATGAATTAATTAATAATTATATATAAATAATAAAGTTAAATTGTGCCAGAGACTTTTGGGGAAAAGGAAACCACAAATTAGATGTGAAATCCTGTGTTCTAAGCTGCTGAGTTTTAGTTGTAATTTATTCAGATGAAGCAGCTGATAAAGTTCTTTTGTATGGCTATGCAGGTTCATCCCTCTTTCTCCTGCTGTTATTTTATGTGTGCTGCATTTGAGTTTTTGCCTTAGTGTTGCATTTACACAGCATTTACTCTCAGACACATGGGCAAGCATTCAAGTACTTCTGTCCCAGTTTTTTCTTCAGTTGAACTGCATGATTGCCTGCTGTTTTACACTGTTATGTGGGCCCTGACTCTCCAAATGTGTGTTTAGGTTTCCCCTAGCCTCATACCACAGTGACTCACAGAGGTGGGAACCTGTGAGCAGCAGGCAGTAAGAAATGCTTTGTGTCTTTGCAGTGTGGTAAATAAGCTCCTAACACCCAAAGATTTTAACTTTAACCTATTAATGTGGGTTTGTTCACCCTATTTTAACATGCACTATGTCATTAACACTGACACTTGTTCACTTTCAAATACCATACAGAGGATATAGAGTCTAATATAAGTCTACACACCCTGTTAAAATTACAGTTTTTGTGATGTACAAAAATGCAACCAAGATAAATCATGGCAGATCTCTTTTCAGCTTCAATTTGATATAGCAACCAACAAAATTCAAGAAGGGAATTTATTAGGGGGAAAAAAGAAAAATTAAAAAACACACAATAACCTAGTTGCCTAAGTGTGCACTCCGCTCAACTAATACTCTGTTAAAGCACCTTTTGCTTTTAATACAGCACTCAGTCGGTTTTGGTAAGAGTCTACCACATTAGCACATCTTGATTTGGCAATTTTATTCCACCATTCCTTGCAATAACGCTCCAGATCTATCAAATTGTGAGGGGATCTCCGGTGCACAGCCCTCTTCAAATCATTCCACAGGTTTTTGATATGATTTAGATTTGGGCTCTGACTGGGCCGTTCCAAAACATTGACCATCTTCTTCTGAAGCCATTCCTTTGTTGAGATGGATTTGTGCTTTGGGTTGTTATTGTGCTGGAAGGTGAAATTTTTCATCATCTTCAGCTGTCTAACAGAGGCCTGCAGCTTTTGTGCCAAAATAGATTGTTATTTGGAGCTATCCATTATTCCCTCTATCTTGACTAGAGCCCCAGTCCGAGCTGAAGAGAAGCTGCCCCATAGCATGATGCTGCCACCACCATGCTTCACCGTGGGTATGGTGTTCTTTGGGTGGTAAGCCGGCTTGTTTTTGCACAAAACATATCTTTTAGAATTATGCCCAATTAGGTCTCATCAGACCAAAATACATTTGCCACATGGTTTAGCTGTGCTTGGATTTTATTTATTTATTTTTTTTTCATGAGAAAGGGCATCCATCTAGCCTACCCCACAGCCCAAGGAGGTCCTATTCTTTTGAACATGAGTTTGAATGTGATTGATTTATTCTGAGCACAGTTACATGCCCCCTTACAAAAGGGTGTGCACACTAATGTATCCAAGTTATTGTACATTTTTTCTTTTTCTTTTTTTTCCCCCAAAACTTTTCTACTTGTTTTCACTTGAATTTTTTTTTTTGGTTGCTTATCATATTAAAGGTGGAGAAAGATCTGACACGATTTATCTTGGTTTCATTTTTTACATCACAAAAACCTGCAGTTTGAACAAGGGTGTGTAGACTTTTTTATATCCACTGTATATGCAATATTCTGTATTCTTTCTTCCTTACTACCATTTCTTCTTTCCCAGTACTCACTTTCCTTTCTCCATCTCAGTTATTCACTATGTTTACTTGTATTCAGTGTTGTGGAAAAGACCTTGAAATCAGTGTAGAGCAGAAGATATAAGCAATAAGTGAAGCAATTGTAGCTAAATAAATTCAGTGCAGGCACAGTAGGTGCATGCATTTTAATCTAACTGTGACCCCACATGAGTCACTCAGAGAACTGAGGAGTCAAAGTACACACACTGCATGACTCACTCCCAGCAGAACACTTACTTTCTTTGTGGGTTTATTCATGATGAAATCTTTTTTACAATTTGCATCACTATTTCAGATGTGTCTTTCAAGGGTATCTTTGTACAGTAGTCTCCTTAGTATAGGAACTGAATACACTGAAAACTACATTCTCATCTTGATAATATAGAACTTACTTTCTATATAAGACTTACATAACCTCCTCCTGCCATAAATGCACCAAGGTCTAGGCCTTCATGATAAGCAATAACACAACACCATGTGTATTCAAAAGTTATTAAGGTGAGGACCTGTTGGCGCAGTGGGTAGCATTGCTACGTAGAGCTCCAGGGTCTTGGGTTTGATCCTGAATTTGAGTTACTGTGTGGCATTTAGCTTGTTCTATCCTGTGACCATATGGGTATCCTCTGGGTATGCCAGTATCCTCACACCTCCAAAAAACATGATAGATGCTTGTAGGTGGTTTGGCTCTCTAAATTGAAATGAAAAGAACTGGCATACCATCAAGGATTGCCTTGCATCCAGTGTTCCTGGGATAGGTTCTGGATCGACCGTGACCTTACCCAGAATGAAGTGGTTACTGAAGATCAATGAGTGAATCAATAAATCAATGAATGAGGTCATGGTTAGTGGTTCTGTGTTAGCATTTGTAGCTTTTCTTTCAAACTGAATTGAATCCCCCTTGCACATTTGAATTCATGCAAATTTTTCAAGTGATTGTGTTAAATTAATTGTATTTTTATCACAGTTTTTGATGTCTTCAATTAATTAAATAGTACTGACTGTGCAGTTGGTGAGCTTAATAAATTTTATTTAATTATTTGACATTAGATATTGGCTTTTAGCTTTTGGTGCATTAAATCACAAGCTTCCCTTTCACGTTTTAACTCAGTAACAAACCAAACAATTCCCCACCTTCCCAAACACAGATCTATCTATCTATCTTTCTATCCATCCATCCATCCATCCATCTATCCATCTATCCAGGCATTTATCTGTCTAGAGTAATTGTGTGTATTTATTGCATATTTAAAAGATCTGACTAATACATTAAAATCTGGTAAGGGTCCTGTCTTGTTCTGATATAAAGATTTATACATTTAAGGGAATATAGGCTTATAATGTACAATGTAAAAAAGGCTGTTTTCTCTTCATTTAAAATGCAGTAAAACTATTATGTACTGATCCTCATAAAGCAGTCATGGAAGGTAAACGATTGAGAATAATTGTGACTACACTACTGAGCAAAAAATAATTGTGTTTATCATTTTAGATAAATACAAAAAAATGAAACAAAATTGGAACAAAACCACAAAGACAGTATGAAAAATTGGTTCTGTTTTTTTTTCCCCCTAGTTGGTAGAATGAGTCAGATGTGTCTGATGTCATGTTGCCAGTGGGGCATTCAGTGTCACAAATCTAATTTCTGCATGTGTGTGACCTTTCAACAAATCACAGTTCAGTGTGCCTGGATAGTAGCAACAACTGTGATTTCAGGTTTTGGCCATTTTCTCTTTCACTGTTAGGTGAAGAAGGATTCTATTGTTGGTTATTTTCCTCTACTGTATAGTCATGACCGCACAAAGACACACATTTGTCTAAAGCATGGGAAGCCAACCACTGCAAGCAGCTCAGTATGCTTGGAGACTACTTGCTCACATTATGACAAAATACTGTAGGTTAGTACTCTGTGAGGTGAGCATGTATAGGTTATTATGACTGCTAATATATTACTGCTGTAAGCAGGGCTAGAGGAACTTTTTCATCCTTTCCAGCTAATTAGAGTCATTTTCATTCAGGGAAACTTCAGCAATTTCTTCCAGCAATTTCTTTGATTGTGAATGGGTATGTGTTCACTGACATGGCTTCTGCAATTTGTTAGAGCTGGAGCTGAATGATCTTGCATAGGTTAACTCCTTAGAACTTGGTATGTGTTCACACTGCCTCTGTGTAAATCCTGTCTGTTAAAGAAGCATTTCAGGATAATAACAAAATCTCTCTTTTTAGAAGCTGTCTTTATCTGTTTAGATGTTTCTCTCAAATTGATCTGTGTTATTCCTTTTATCTTCTTACTTTCTTTCCTTACCTTTTCACCTTTCCTTGCATTTTCTTTGACTCGTATAGGCCATAATCTAATTATTTTAACTAAGTGTGGACTCATACTTCAGCCTGCATGTGTAAGTATACATTAGAAATATTAAGATGATGCAAAATGAGAAGGGTCATTCACTGGTTGTAGGCTGCAGATGTGTAATGTGCTAGTTTTTATTTTTATTTTTTATTAAGGAGTCGAGTAGACCTATGTGTCATTTCCAAGAGAACGATTTGCATAAGTGGAATGAGTTTTAATGTGGCATTTGATAGCCTATAAATCATAATGGGCTCTGCCGTGGCTGTGGCTCACTGCACTGTAATATGACTACAAATTGATTAGTTTGTTCCATCACCACACTTGGTTTCCTTTTATCACTCAGGTACAGTTATGAGGAAAAATACTTTGTAATCCCTGTGCAGGAACTCAAAGTGAAACTCTAATTCACCTTGACAGTGATGGGAAAATGCTTGAAATTTACTTTAGAAGGTTCTTGAATTTCACTGAATTCCACTGTAGGAAAATTAGAGTTTCACTTTGAGTTCCTAACTTGAAACCACTATATAATGTTTGTTCCTGAATGTGTTGAAATGCCATGAGGTAGTTAGCTAATTCATATTATTTTATTACAATGCTCCAAAGTGCTATAAGGCACTCTTTTTTCTTCTTCCTTCTAAGATCTAGAGTCTGCTAACTGCTAACCTTATAGCTAACACCTTATAGCTATATAACTTTTGGCTGGGAACATAAGGCAAATTTAATAAGATGCAAAATTAGGAAACAATGACATGCTAAAGTTTTCTACTAACTGTTATTTAGTCTACGTATAATAGACAAATTGAGTCTTTTCTGGTCCTTTAGTCAAAAATAAGCACATTTAAACCTTAAACACACAACAAATCGAGACACTGAACGTTGACTTTTTAGACTTTTAAACAGCTGTGTGAATACTGCTTTTGGAAATGTCTGATTTTCTGCATGAGTAACTCCTTAAGTATGACCTAACCTTGAGCTAATTCACAATAATAATTAAATACAAGAATAAAATCTAATATTGCATTTTAAATTTATATTTATTGATAAAAAGTGTAAACAATCAAGGTCATCACTGAAAAAAGTATGCAAACCTCTGTAAGAGAATTGGACATTTGACATGCTCTGCTATTTTCTCTCTCTTTCTCCATCTCTCTCTCTCCCCACACACACACACACACACACACATTTATATATATATATATATACAGCTACAACATCATCTTACCAGTTGGACAGAACTAGATGAGTTTGAGGGGAATGTGAGTGTACGTGGATGTCTTTATATCTTTTATTTTATATCTATATCCACACAAAGAAAACTTCTTTAGTTTACTGAGGTTACTGAGGTTAAGGTTAGAGTTAGATATAGCATTTATTATTATTATTATTATTATTATTATTATTATTTAGGGGGCCAAGCACCGGAGATGCATAGGCACCCTATTGTTATTCTATGTTTTCTTCTTCTTCTTCTTCTTCTTCTTCTTCTTCTTCTACTGGCTATGGTGTCTATGGCAGCCCATAGAACCGTCTGGTAAATTTGATTCTGACCATTCTGACCAAATTTAGGCCAAGTGTTGCCAACGCTCTAGTGCCACCATTGGGTCAAATTTGGGCCTAAGTTGGAAGTACATTTATGGTCATAACTTTTGAACCGCGTGTCTAAAATTTAAAAGCCAAACATCCCTGGATTCAACACACCCTATGATATCAATTTCTGCCTAATTAGATTTTCTGCCATCTTGGATTTTGTCAAAAACATTTTTTTGCTACTCCTCCTACAAATTTTATCCAATCATCACCAAATTCGGCAGGAAAACAGAACGAAAAGAAAAATCTCTGATTTGAAGAAGCGGCAACCAGCAAGCTGGGTTTACTGCTGCCAGAAAAAAAAGCCATAATTCAATCATGGTTTAAACCAGAAGGAACCTCTGCTAATATAAACAGTGCTAGTATCAGTACTATAAAATCAAGGCAGGATCTTTATGATAAGATTTAAATAATAACTTCCAACAGATGAACAATTTGTGTAAATATGATATCCTCAGGTTTTTGTATGAATATGATCTGCCACCCATCCCTTCCTTTTTCACTTATAGTATTTGAGGCATACTGTCCCTTAGCATTTGTCTGTACACATTCTTTATGTTGGGAAAAGTGCAAAAAAAATTATAATCACAAAAAAAAAAAAAGAAGCGGCAGCCAAAACACAGACAGCATACTCTCAATCTCTCAATGGATTTATTTTGTCCTCACAAGGCTAGACAGACCTTGTGTTGTGTGTGTGTGTGCGTGTGCGTGTGCTTCAGTGCCAGTGCATATTTGATTAGACTTCTGTTGACAGACTGTATGCTATGATGGTGTTGCTAAGGCTTTGTAGACGTTGTTTATAGATAGATTGAATCTTTTCTCTTTATGACTGACAGCTAATATTCACTCATAGAAGGGTTCTACAGAGATTACAAATTTGACATACGTATCACTGTTCTAGCCTTGCTGAGACGACACACCGGTTTAGGATCTATGATAAATGAGTGTGCTTTTCCCAATTTGGTATGGTTTTATTAATTTGGTTTTAATATTCTGAACTTGATTAAAGTCTTGATTAATTCATTTATTTGGTAATCAGTCTATCTCATTTACAGCTTTCTCCATAGCAGTGGTAACTGCCAAAATGTGCTTCTCTGTGCTTTGATTCTGTTGTCTGAAACAGAAGCAGGGGAAATGCAGACTGTTCAACAGATGGCTGAAGGATTTGAAACTGATTTAATTTTGATGGTGGCAAAGCTTTTAAATTAATTATTTGTTCTGTTTATTTGGATTATGTGGTTCAGGTTTAATAAAAGTTACAGTTCTTATGGTCCCTAAGTCTGTAGAATCTTCAGTGCAACTCTTGGACAATTTTTTTAAGATGTATTTGAAGATTTAAGAATTTTTATGTAGAAGAAGGAAGTAGATGCTAGTGAAGGAAGTAGAAAGAGGCAGATGGATTATTTTGCCCCTTCTTGCTTATGATATTTATAATATAACTACTCTTTCATTTGCTCTGTACCAGAGTTTAATATTTTGTGACATTTTTCATTTAGTTCAGATCAATTTTCAAGCCCACCAAATTGTTTACATGTGTGAGTGTTCATGGATTCGTCATGAATTTGGTAGCATGTTCTTTGATGGACACTTCTTATCAGTTGCATTGAGGGTTGTTTTTACTTTGCATGTCATGGAGGTGCATTAACAATTTCTGACATTTGTACACACAATTATGGAGCTATTTTATGAAACCATTCTATTGTTTAATTTAAGGAATTTAAAGGAATACAAATGCATGCACATTGCTCTACATGTCTAGAAATAAATACATGTTCTGCAGAAGTGTTGTTATTTTTGCCATTAACACAAAGAGTCATGTATTGTGATATGTATCATTCGCTGTGGTCGTACTATTGCAAATTTTGCAAATAGTACTGGAGGCATGGATTTGTTAGCGGCAACTTCCACAATACATTCTAAATTAGAGCTGAAAAGATCAATGTTGAAAATGAAACTTAATTTTACTGTGGTGATAAACACTTACTCACTTTATCATGCATTTTAGCCTCATTTTAGCCTCACTTTGCCTCCATTCTGTTTCCCATTAAAAGGAAAAACTCCATTAAAAGGTTGCAATCCTGCTCTCACTTTATATTTGCATATGCTACAATATGATGTGTGTTCCAATGAATAATTTTGTAATCCAATAATGTGATTATATCACCATGTGTTACACAAACATACAGGTCCATAGAAAAAGAAAACAGCTAGAAACTCTCTCATTAATTCCTAACAATCAAGAGGTATGAATTTTATTGCAGATGATGCAAATATTTTATTATAGACGTCACCTTGGAAAATGAATGCCATCAAAATAAGGCTATAGTGACTTGGAAAGTGTTCACATTGATTTCTGTGGTCACTATATTATAAAAGCATGATTCTGCATGGACTACTTTTTCACAAAGTGGTGGGGACACATTTTGGGGTTTCACAAAGTGGGGAGGACATGACCCCAGTGTCCTCAGTGCAGATTATGTTTATGGTTATACCCTGTTTTGGTTTCTTTTTCTCACTAATTCTCGTTGAATTTGTGGTGTTAATAAGGGAACTCATTCTGCTTTTCATGCTAGCACTCACCTACCTATTTATAATATGTAGTTATCTTTAATCAATTTATCATCTGCACATTGCTATTGTTGCTCTTATGCTTTCAAAAATCTCATTTTTAGCTTGAAGGGCCCTTGTAAATGTATATGAATTCCATTACAATCCTACATGAGGTAGAAATAATTTAGGGCTGATGAATCTGAGGGTATATATGCATGCTGGTCAGAAGGGATAAGTTTTGCCATTTCAGTCAACATTTTTGCCATATAACTGTCATAGGATAGTACTTAATACACAATGGCTAATTACTTTATAAACATGCCCATTAGCATTCCAAACCTGAAGATATTTTGTACTGACACAGACCAATATTTTTTTTTTGTGAAGTACTATTTTAATATCTGGGTGGGTTTTGGGGGGATGAGTACCCTAATCTCTTTTATGCCAACAGGATGTTGGTTAAAACACCCTATAGCATGATAATGAAAGTCTAAGTAAGATAATGGAAAATGAACCACTTTACATCTCTAATCAATATGTTTTCTCTGGACGAGCCAGGCTCCATTTTTCCCCAGCGTAGCATCAGAGTGCGCTTCTCAGCGTAATTGGCTCCACTTGATTAAGAGAGAGATGAGGATGGGGTGTGGGGGTGGGGTGGGGTGGGGGGTTCGCAGAGTAGGAGCCAGAGAGAGACATGGAGAAAGAGAGCCAGGGTGAGATGGAGGGAGAGGAGTCTCTCATCCTCAGTTGCTGGAGAAGATCCTGAGAGGAGGCTCTTCATCTCTGAGATTCTCTTTCTGGCTGCCTGACAGAACTGCACTCTGAAGCCAGGAAAACTACACAGTCTTTCTTTCTATCTACTGTGAAAGAGATTAATAGACTTCTCCAATTACCTCAGACGGTGGAAGTGTTGTATTGGAGTAAATGTGACAGGCTTAATATGCTGGTTAGGACACCACAGCACAACATGACCTACTTATACAGTCTGTGCTGCTTCCATGTGGCCTTGTTTTAGGAGCTAATTAAGCAAAGGGGAGAATCATTCAGTACTCGTAAGAAAGTGATCAGGCTTATAAATTTACTTTAAAAAACATTGAATTGACTGGATTGAAGGGCCTGAATGTTTTCTCAGAGACTAGGATCCTTGATTACATTTTTCAGTTGTTTCATGAATGAAGAGATCCTGGTCTTTTTTACAGGCAGGGATGGCCATTAATTCTGATATATATGTATTTGACAGAGTAGTTGGCATACTATGACATCATACTATAACATGGTATCATGTAAACTGCAGTGTTGGGGTAGCTACTTTGCAGTTGTAACTTGTCAAGCTACAAACTACTTACAAAAAATTATATGATTTGTGCAGATTATGCCATTTGCTTTTCTGTTTGTAAACCACTCTTACTAACAAGCAATTAACATTACTTAATGGTAAAACAACAAAAAAACAGTTAGCTATTTTGCTAATACACTACATAATTACATTAATTTAAGAGAAAATACTGAATGCCTAACACCATCTTTACCCTCTAAACTTAACCAGCTAGATAAACAATGACAGTAACCAAAAACAGAACAAGCTACCCACCTATCATGTGTGTAATTAAATTGGTAATTAAAGTTTTGGATGTCAGTGGTATTGTCATTTCCACATTTCTGCATGGGTTACAAACATGTACAGTATCTGTTACCATGTTAATCTTTCATGCTTATATATGTGGAAAATATAGCCAGGGGGGCGGTGTGGTCTGGGCTGGATAACCAACTCACCTAGGAAAGTGATCCATCTTATGTGGATGGTCTCTCCCTTCCAGATGTAGTTATTGCCACTGGACCACTTTCTGGTTTAACAGACAGGAGGCCACTAGCATATGGCCTCTCCTACATTACTGTGCCCATAGCACCACCTTCACATGGTGCCCCTGTTCTCACAGAATTTGCTATGTCTTGGCGTGACCAAGTGCCCTGACGGTATAACCAGTCAAAGGGCAAACTGGGCTCTCTAGCCTTGGTTGGCAGCCAGTCTAGGAGAAGGAAAATTCTGACTCTTAACTCAGCTAAATGGAGCTTGTTAGCTTTGTCATGCAGCCCATCTACTAGAAGGAAAACTCACTTGAATACTTGAAAAAATTTCAGACCCACAAAGTGCCAAGGTGTACTGTACACCCTTGGCATGTGACGTCCCTGGGTCCATTTGGTGTTTGGATGGCATACTTTGCATCCTTCCAGCAACTCCTGCAGCTGCACAGGTACCAAATGTATTGGCTCTGCCTTTCCTTTGGATCCTACCAGCAAGGCTTAGAAGGGGATCTTCACATTTGGGCAGACCAGGATCTCCCTACTGCCTGCCCAGGCACGTAACACCCTGGATAGTTCACTCCAGCAACATTGCATGACACCAGTACAACACAGGGAGTGGCAGATACAGGTTTTAAACTCCTTCAAATTGGCATAGCAGGGCTGGCCATGAATCAACTCCAACCCAGAGAAAACAGATCAGTTCATCTGCTGTGTAGAAGATGCACAAGCAGGCCCCACTCAATATGACAGGAACATAGAGACCAAATGGTCCCACCTCCATGATACCATTTATGACTCTGCTGTCACAGCCTTCAGTAAGAAGGAGTGCAGAAATGCTAACTGGTATGAGGCCAACTGGGTGGTAATGGAGCATGTGACTAAGGCAAAAACAGAAAGCTCTGCTGGCATACAATAACAATCCCAGCATCAGCACATGAGATCCCCTGAGAGCTGCAAGAAGCAAAGCCCAACTAAGTGTCCGTTGATGCACTAACAATTACTGACTGAACTTGTGCAACTGCATAAAGAATGCAGCAGAAATAGGAGATGCAAAAACAATGTATGAGGGCATTAAGAAAGCCATGGCCAGCAGCCAGCAAGACCGCCACTCTGACATCCAAGATGGGTGAAGATGGGTCATCACCGACCAAGGCCAACAGATGGAACGCTGGGTCAAGCACTATCCTGAGATGTATTTAACCCAGAATAAAGTTACCAGGGCTTCCCTGAATGCCTTCCCAGATCTGCCAGTCGTGGAAGAGCTAGACACACTGCCAACAGTGGAAGAACCCACCAAAGCCAAGCTTGTGGGAAAGACCCTGGTACAATGGCATTCTACCTGAAATGTTGAAGGGTGGGAAAACTGCACTGCTTCTGCACTTCCACAAGCTCCTCTGCCTCTGCTGGGAGAAATGCCATGTCCCATAAGACATGAGAGACACCAATACAGTCATTATGGTGACCATAGTGACTGCAACAGCTACCATGGCATCTCCCTTCTTAGCATAATGGGAAAGGTTTTTGCATGAGTCACCCTGAGATAACTACAGAAGAGTCGCCTCCCGTGTCTATCCAGAGATATAATGTAGTTTTATAGTTGGCCGATCCACAGTGAACATGATCTTCTCACTATGCCAGCTGCAGAATAAGTCCCACGAGAAGAAGAAGCCTGACACTCTGTGGTCAGCAGAAGTGGACTCTTAAAGCTGAAAATTCAAGCTACAGAAGATTGGTTGCCCTCGCAAGCTGCTGGGCATCCTTACGTCCTTCCACAAGAACATGCACTGCTTCAATAGTGCAACATCTGAAGACTTCCCAGTGAGTAGTGGAGTGAAGCAGGTCTACGTCCTAGCCCAATCCATCACCATCAATAACTACATTCTTGAGGTAGTTGAAAACCATACCTACCTAGGGTTCTCCATCTCCAATACCTTGTCCCTGGATGCTGAGATAACCAACAGGAGAGTTTGCCGAAATATGCAGCTGACAGAGAACATCAAACTGCATGGCTACCAGGCCTGTGTCCTCAGCACACTCCTCTACAATACATATACATATACAAATATGATATACAAATCTAGACTGTTTTTATTAGATGTTATTTTCTCTTGTTATTTTCACAAGAGAGCACATAACAGCAGGTTAACAATGATTGTATAATAAAAATAACTTAGAAACCAAAGTGACAGTATAATTGATTGACCCTTTATAATTTAGAGCAAAACACCAGTGCAGTTTCTGAAGGATAGGCCATGAAACATTAGCATTAGTTATCATTCTGCAGAAGCACTACTGACCTTATTTCTCTTTTACAAAATGTATTTTATTTTACATATCAAAATATCCTTAAATGGAGTTTTGCCAGTCCTTGTATATAGACTAAGAGATGTGGTAATTTTATTTGCTGCTCATGATGCTCTGGGCTCTGACTGCACTTCTTAATTTATCTCCCTACATTCCCTGAGCACCTGTTTCTGGGTCAGCCTAGATTCTGCCATCCATCTCATCGTCTACTCTAAAATTAATAGCCATGTCATTCACTTTTATAGCCCTCCACTATCTCCCCAATGCACCTTGGTCAGCTGAATTACTTAGACTTCTTCCAGATAAAAATGATACAGCTGATATGGCTGATGTTTCTGGAGGGGCCACTGAACGAATGCCAGAACCTTAGGAACACAGCAGCAGCAGCCATATACTTGTTTGTCATTTTGTCAGGTCACAGTAGTTTGCCTGGGGCTGAGTGTAAATGTGAGTCCCTTCAATTGGAGGTTAAAGGATGAAACCAATAGTTGCCTGCTTGAAGTGCCAGGCAGTGTGGGTTTTCTTGGATTATTTCAGATACCATTTTCAGAGCTACACACCTATGCAGCAATACTGTGGTAATAAGCTTTGAAGATACAGTATCTGTCTACTTGAGTTTCAGTGGGTTTGTTGTGTACATAAGCAATTTTTTTTTTTACCTACATGTCTGTCAGGCAAATGGATTTTGCTGTTTTATCTTAAGGGAAAGGCATTTTTAATAGTTTGAATGAATTATACACTTCTTTGATTTTAGTGCACTTATGTCTCTCAGCTCAGAGCTACTAGTAGTGATGGCCTGGAAGCTCTTCTCTTATATGAGCCAAGGACTTGTGCATTCTCTTTTCAGAGTCTGTATGTGTACTGCTGAGTGTGTGTTTTATATTGGTACAACTGGCTTCAGACCTAGAGTAGATATCATTCTGATGCAATTAAACCATAACAATATGTCATGTTCTCTCAGAAGGGGCTAAGGTCTAGGGTGAGAGTAAGAACAATTACAATATTAAGGTTGAGGCCTGGCAAGATGGTATGGGATGGTAGAGGTTAAAAGAGTGGTGGGAGTTTGGAAGTATGACTGAAGACAAAAACTTAAAAATAGACCTGTAAATGGACAAAAAGAAACTGATAACAGGTAAACTTACCACTGACGAAAACACTAACACACTAAGACCAAGTAAACACTACATGACTTTCAAAATCTCATAATTGCTCCTCAGCTCATATTATATGACTTCAAATGCTTGCTATTGGTTGTTTGGTGGATGCAGTGGTGTGCACATTGCATGAGCGATTGCAGACGAGGCATGCACACTACATGATCTTTGATTGCAGATGAGTGTGCCAGATCCCGAAATCCTGTTTTCTCATTAAAATAAATGTGAGAGCTGTCTGTCATGTGACTTTGTGTCTATTTTGTATAGAAACAAGAAAAAATAGAAATAAGAGAAATTGTGGCGGAAGGATTAATTGAGGAAATGCAGGCAACAAGAATTGTCTGTTCTGTAAAGAGAACTATATATATATATATATATATTTTTTTTTTCATACTGTGCATTGCCAGGAATCCTGTACTGTTTGTTTTTATTTTTGCTGTTCCTAACAACCATTTGGGTATGACATGCCAAATAATTTCTTATAGAAACAATGTTATTGTGCTTACATTTTGCCCTTGCTCTCCCACACAAATAAATAGATGATAAACTGGGATCAAGGACCTGCTGTGCATGACAGCAGTTGAATCTGGTTTCTTCTAGGACTTTCACTGGCTGTTTCTCATCACTGTACTTGCAGCTAGTCACAGAGAGTTTCACACTATGAGAAAATTTTAAAAAATGCTTGAAAATATTGAAGTCTGTGCGATCAAATGCAGACTGAGAAAACTGCATTGCTGAACCATTCACTCTACATGAGCGGTTGCTTTGGGAGTGCACAGTGAGTAGTCACCGAGCTGCCGGGTAGTCGCTGAGTCACTGAGTAATGTGCACTAGGCTTAGTATAGTCTGACAATGACACACATCAGTTATCAAGAGAACAGAGGTTGGGGAAGGGGGTGTCAGGTCCAAAAAAAAAAAAAAAATCATAGCATTATAAATTCTATCAACATACAGAACAATATCTCTGTACACACCCAGTATATCATGTCTATGTCTAGGCTATGATAAACATAATACATGTCATATATTTGACATGGGTTATATCAGCTGTTTATTTCTTATTAGACTTGCTAAAACATGCAGTTCTGTCATCTGAAAAAGTTTTACATGCTACACAGGCCTATACTTTTCACCACTAGAGACCTCTATTTGGCAATTGAAGCCTCCACAAACTAACCATTTTTAAACACAGTTAAAAAACTTAAATGCTTACTTAAATGCGGCTTCATCTCACCAACATGAAAGCAGATTAAAAAAAGCAGCAAATGTAAGTATTAACAAACAGGTCAGCATGCAAACAAGCGAGTCATTGGCTAAAGCTGTGCAGCTTTTAAGTTCAAAGCTCTGCCCTTTTGCTATGTCTGTGTTCCAGTTGGTCAGGTCCCATGTACTGTGAAGTCTGATTGGTCAGGCCACGATAATGCTGATTGACAGCATGGTGCACCTATGGGGAGACTCAGGGGGAGAGATCAAACAGGAAAAAAAGAGAGAAAACATATAAGCAGGCACTCAGTCATGTAACACAATGAGTTGCGAACATTGCTGAGCTGCTCTAAGGAAATTCTGTGTAAAAAAATTACTTTTATCTATGGAGACAGTTTAATCCATAAACAGGAAACTTGATCCCATACACCTCCAATACACTTCATCTAATATTTGCTGATCGTCTTTCTTTTTACGCTTTTTTTATTCAGTCAATGCCATGCACCCCCTGGCTAACACCTGCTGGCCAAATAGAGGTCTGTCAGCCTCCTGAACGCCCCCTCTCTTCAGCGCAGAGGATGCTGGGAATGTGTCGTGGGCGCAGGAAGTTCCTGGCTGCCTCCCTCATCCTGCTCTTTATCCCGGCCATCACGTGGCTCTACCTGTCTGCTACCAACTTCACAGGTAGGAAGTGTGTGCTTGTTTACAAGAAAATATCTTTCTCTCTGCGTTTCTCTGTTTCTCTCTAATGATCTGCTCCTTAATATGTACATTTCTATCTGAATGAACCTTATATGACATGATTCCTGAAAAAATAGCACATTAAACATTACTGTGAAACCTTATAACCTTGCTTTTATTGGTACTGTTTGGCAGTTTGACCTTTGTTTTTTTTTTTTTTTTTTTTTTGCTCTGTTAGCTAAATACAGATAAAAGTGCATTTATGTAACCAAATGCTCGACATCAATCAGATTGACCCAGAAAGCAAACTCATTAGACTCAGCAATATACCAGGACAAAATACTCTTAAGAAGAAGAATTAGAAGAATTAGAGTATGTCTACTGAACATGTTCTCTCCTTATTTTTTTTTTAGCAGTTGACTTTTGCAATTCTTACAATTTTACAGATCCTAGTGAAAACAGTTATGTGCAATAAGATGATCAAATTCCAAGATTGCTAGAAATTCAACTGCTTACTACTCTGCTGGGATTGGATCCTGACTCAATTTTAATATATATAAATGTATACTTTATGTATTATTTATCATTGATTGGCAAAATACATACAGTTGTCAAGGAAAACTGTGAATCATTTGAAATTATTTGAATTTCTATAACAATACACAGTAAAATATGATTTCATCTTTATCTAAGTCATAAAGTTTTTTCTTAAATTATGATTTAATTAGCAAATTTAGGAGTTATTCATGCAGAAATAATTCAGCAGAATTATTAAGCAGAAATAATAATTCCAAACAGTTCACAAAATAAGTATCCATACTGTCCCATATTGCAGCATGTGTTCTTTGGTAATATAATGTATTTACACTACTAGACTAATTTCCAGAGCCAACACTGCTCTAAATTAATGGGATACCTTATGAGTATGGGGAAGTGACATAATACTGTTTTGGAGCAGATGGAAAAGGATTTGCTTCATATGCTGAAAATATACTACTTTAAGAAAGCTTTTGTGGGCTCTATTTTTGTGCCTGTGCAAGTGTAAATGGTATACCACTGTAGTATTTTTATGTGTTTGGGCATAAGCCAGTGCTTTTCTTTTCTTTTCTTTTCTTTTCTTGCCTAGCTCCTATTTCCAAAAATATAAGTGCTTGTGCAAAATAGTGGTATTTTCAAACCCACTTTTGTCCTAAATTACACTTATGATACCACCTCTAGGGACCCCCTCTATAGGCAGACACAAGAGTGTCCAGTACAGTACAGGAACAGTATTTTCCTGACTTCAAGAGAAATTCCAGTTTTCTACCACGTTTCAATAATAATAATAATAATAATAATAATAATAATATTAATAATAATAATAATAATAATAATGATAATAATAAAAGCTGCAAGCAGCATTTTCTGGGGCCAAGCACCTAGACTCGGTGAGCTGCACATTCACAGAACCTTTAGGAAAGGGATTCAAGAGTGATTTGTAGTTTCACTCATGATTTGTATGTTTTGACCATGGACAGTGGTGGAATTCTCTGACTGTAGGAGGAAAGGTCTAGATGAACAAATGGGTCCAGGGTGGCATTTATGTTTTTACTCATCAGTCTAGGCATTTTTTCTCCATTTTATGCAAGTTTAGACAGGTCTCAATATGATGTGAACCAAATTTGGTGAAGATTGGACAAAATTTGAAGCAAAAATGGCAGTTAGATGGAAGCATCATGTTATTGTAACTGTTGACCAGTAAGTGGTGCTGTCACAAAATCTGTTGCATAGCCTCAGGGCATGGTCCTGAAGATACCTACCACAATTTGTGTCAGTGTGCAAGGTCATTGCTGAGATACAGCCTCACTTCCAGTTTGGTGACTTCACCATCACATTTGTTGGCACAAATGTTTGGAATATCAAAATTCTTTTGATAACTTTTTTCCAGGTTGGTCTGAATATGATGTATGCCAAATTTGATATTGATTGGGCATAATTTGTAGGAGTAGTGAAAAAACAGTTTTTGACAAAATCCAACATGGTTGACAGGAAGTATTTCAGAATTCTTGAATTTCAGATCTTGGTGTGCATTCACTTCAGCATACTCTAAAGAATTATAGGAAAAAAGAACTGTGAATTTAGCACAAACTCTTCAAATGATAAAAGTTAAAAAATAAAAGTTGTTACAGTTCTTGACCACAAGGTGGCAGGGTCACAAAACATCTTGGGTACAAGTTTAATGATGATACATAGATGCATTGCTGAGACACACCCTCACATCCTGTTTTTTTGCGTTTTCCAGCATGTTACAGGAGAACCATTTGAATATCAATATTCTTTGATTACTTTTGTTCAGACAGCTCTCAAGATGATTTGAGCCAAATTTGGTGAAGATTGGACAAAATTGGGAGGAGAAGTAGCAAAAATGGCACTTAGATGAAAGCATTTTTTTTAGCATGTTATTGTTACTTTTGACCAGTAGGAGATGCTGGAACGAAATTTGTTACATAGCCTCAGATCATGGTCCTGAAGATGCCTACCAAGTTTTGTGAGACTTACTCTGAAGATGATGTATGCCAAATTTGGTGATGATTGGACAAAATTCGTAGGACGAGTAGTGAAAAAATAGTTTTTGTCAAAATCCAAGATGGCGGAAAATCTAATTAGGCAGAAATTGACGTCATAGAGTGCGCTGATCTCGACCCAGGGAATCCAGGGATGCCTGGCTTTTAAACACATGGTTCAAAAGTTATGACCATAAATGTACTTCCAAATTAGACCAAAATTTGACCCAATGATTGCACTAGAGTGTTGGCAGCACTTGGCCCAAATTTGGTCAGAATGTTCCTTAGACCCTCCCCAATCAACGTGCCAAATTTCACAACTTTTTACCAAATGGTCCTATGGGCTGCCATAGACAGCCCGGCCAGAAGAAACAGAAGAAGAAGAAGAAAAGGTTGAATAACAATAGGGTGCCTACGCACCTTCAGCACTTGGCCTCCTAATAATAATAATCTTCATCATTTTCATCATCATCACCATCAGCCATCATCATTGTCATCATTATTCATATAGCAGTTTGAGTTCAAGCTAGCATAAAGATAACTTTATAGACAGTCAGTGTAGATTGACTAGTGTAAAATGTTCTGACTGTATGTTCCTTGTAATGACACCAATACAGCATTCCGAACTCATGTTGGTCATAACAATGCATAGCTGCCAAACCCACATGCACCTTCTGTCTTTTGCACTTGCATTTTGATCGTGAAGATCATGCTGTTGAAGTTCTATGTGCGTTCTCTTTCGTTATTCATAAATAAACCTAACAAACCTAAGGATGTGTAAAAGTATCTAGGCAAAAATATAGTACGTTATACTGTATGTTATAATGAGGATTTAAACCAGAAGTAACTGTGGTTGCAGAGGGATGGAGGTAACCATAATTTTTTGCATTCCTCCTAAACTTGATGAGTTGAATTAGATGTGTTAGAGAATGGAAAGCATCAAACTGTGCTGGATTCCAAATATATACATACAGTAGTATTACAAGTCTGATGTAAATAACATGCTGCTGAAATTACTATAAAAAAACTATTACTAAAAAAACTATATATATATATATATATATATATATATATATATATATATATATATATATATATATATATATATATAGTTTACCATGAGCTTACAAAATCTTTGATAAATGTCTGATCACAAACTCAGCACGACTCATTATTACAGCTGGTTACTTACCTATAGGTTTTTTATTTTGTGCTTTGTTTATTTGGTTACTTTTAAAATCCATGCAATCTCTTGCATAAATATTTTTTTATATTCCACTTTCAAGCTCTTATCGTTGTGGCTGCATAGCAATTTGGCATTGAATGAATGTCTTAAAATGATTTTTTCAAATCAAAACCTTATTCTCAGTAGTGGTTGATGTTACACCTATTTAACTAATATAGTGTTTTTTCTGTTCTCACCTAGTTGCTATTTCCAGAAGTGAAAGAGCATGCACTGATATGGGTGGAGCAAAATGTGTCAGTGTAGTGGTGTTTTAGAACCCTTTGGAATATTTTTTTATATACCATTTTTTTATATACCACAAGCTAGCATGTTTAGGGCTAGGAAAAACATTGTCCATCATCTCAGCAGCAACTGATCCTCAAGATCAACAGTCTGGATGCTTATTTAGCTAATATAAAGAATAGAAAATGAGATCAGCATTTAAAGAAAAATGTTGTATTATATATTACCTCTAAAGGTACAAAATGTGATGTTTGAGTGAGACTCCTCTCTAGTTTATCTTCTGCTCTAGCAAATGATAAGACAGCACATAGTCTTATCATTTGTTAGGACACAGGTCAGAATGCACCTATCTCTTTGTGTTTTGACACATAACTCAAATTATTTATGTCTTTACTGTCATCGGTCCCAGTTGCTTAGTCAGTTTACCCTCTGGCAGCATGACAAGAATGCAAAATCATTTCCCCTGCCCTTTTCCAAGACATTTTAATCTTGGCTCACAGCCCAAAAGTAATTGCTTTACCCTTCCATGGAGGAGAATTGACTCGATATTGAAATAATATTGAGATAACAGTGATGTAATGCTATGCCAAGGTCATATATCTTTTCCTCCTCTCTCCTCCCCAAAGCTCAGGGTAAATATGTCTGAATACAAATGAACACATATTGAAAGGACCTGAAATGGTATTATGATTTCCCTCATTTGTACATCTAAAGATAAATAAAGAAATATAACTATCATTAAAAAAAACAACTTTTTTGTAAGTCTAGTGTAATTGAAAATGACCTGATCATTTTAGCAATTGAAATTATGAACTACTTAATGTCTCCCAGCATTAGTATAGTTTAAATGTCTGCTGCAATAATTAATAAATAAATAAATAAATAAATAAATAAATAAAAACCAGACTTTCCCCACCTTGGATGACCACATTGGTCTACTACAATTAATGAGACCATTGTACATGAATTAATAATAAATGACACCTTTCTTTATCTGATTGAGCTAAATGTCTACCTTCAATCAGAAAAGTGAATATTGCAGTTTTTGAGTGAGAACATACGAGACTTCAGTTCTTCATTGCTTATTAATAAGAACCTATTTAACCCTTTGAGGTACCAGTTATTTATCTTTAGGGCTGAAAAAATGTAAATTAAGTGACAAATAATCTATTAATTAATCTTGTAGTTGCACTCAATTTACTACAGGCTACTGTACTATTGTTTTTGTTTTTGTATTTGTATTGTATTGTTTTGTACATAAGTCAATATTGCACATAGAGATATACTTCATGCACAAGTCAACATTGCACACTCACACATACAGATGTATATAGTCTATATTTCTATATATATAATCTATATTTCTACTTCTGTAACATAGTCTACACTTTATTATGTTTGTTTGTATGTATGTGCATGTCTGTTTTTATTCTTTTTATTCTTTATTTCTATATAGTTCTGTTATCTTGGCATTCAATGTGGACAGCAAAGGAAGAATTTCATTGTTCAGGGAAACTTGGTTTCCTCACTGTGCACATGACAATAAACGCTTTGAATCTTGAATCTTGAATCTTGAATTAATCGCAGTTAGGGTAAATTAATGTGGCTTATAGGACTGGTTGTAACAAACATCAGTGTTTTTTTTTATTATTATTTAATTTAATTTAAATTTTTTTTGTTTTATTCTACTGATTTTCTCCTGTAAGGCTAATCTAATGATTATTTCCTGTTACAATACCAGTAACCAAATTAAATTACAAATGAGGAATTTCATAAGGAATTTAATAAAAAAAACAAGAACCTTGAAATTTGTGAATTTGAATGCATCTTTCTCTTTTACAATTTTTTTTTTTACAATCTTTAAGGCAGGGGTCTCAAACTCAAATTGGCTGGGGGCCATTGCTGTGACTGACATCTCATAGGAGGGCCATTTTAACATTCAAGCACAACAAGAAAGCGCAAAATTTCTGGAAATTTACTTTAATTGCTGAGATGTTAGCTCACATTTCTTTTAAATTACATTACTAACATATTTTTGTTGTACTTAACAAAAATGTAAACAACAGTGTCTGTGCATTATGTTAACAGTTACCTACTTTATTTTAACTTAAGTAACTTATCAAAACTGTGCTGAACTTACACTGAACAAATGCGATCCCTGAATACATTTGCAAACATTTTTTATTTCTTGCCAGACACTTGGCAGTGCTTCTGCTCACACAACTGAGCCACGTTTGCCCTGATGGAGTTCACAGTTGAAACCCTGAGTACAGCTTCAAGATGAGCATCACTAAGCCTGGACCTGAACTTGCATTTATTGAAGTTCATAGTTGAAGAAAAGTTTCTCACACAGATATGTGCTTCCAAAAAGTCACATTAACTGACTGAGCACTTTGGACAGCTCTGGGAAGCATGAAGGTAATTCTCTCAGAAACTGTGCAGTCTTGTCTGCATTTCCCTGTGCCTCTCTGAATTTAGTTTTTAGCTCACTGTTGCACTGCAAGTCAATAAGTTCCATTTGCAACAAATTTGGGACACTCTCCACATCAGCTGAGAAGGGGTCTGCAAACTGGAAAGTGTCACGGTGTGCCTTGAAGTCAGCAAAACGCTGATCAAATTCCTGAAGTAGGTTTTCAACAGCAGAGGCATATTCATCACCATTGAATGCTATGCCCTCCTCCACAAGAGATCTGCATGTTGTGAAATGACTGAGGTTTTTTTTGCAGAAAGCTGAGTTTTCCACAATCTCAATTTTGTGTAGAAGGCTTTCACACTTTCATACGCTGCTGTGACAAGCTGACCAGGGCCCTGGAGCTTCAGGTTAAGGATGTTCAGCTCCTGTGTAATGTCCACTAGGAATGCAAGGTCCATGACCCATTTAGGATCATCAAATTCAGGAACATCCATTCTGCCATCTTCCATGAATCTCTTCACCTCTGTTCTTAACTCAAAAAATCTCTTCAAGACATTTCCCCTGCTGAGCCAGCGCACCTCAGTAAAGTAAAGTACATCACCATATGTTGCCTCAATTTCTTCTAAAAATGCACGAAACTGGCGGTGCTGTAAACTCCTTGACCTGATGTAATTGATGCATTTTAGGACAACAGACATGACATGTTCATATTTCAAGCATTTGCTGCACAGTGCCTGTTGGTGTATAATGAACAACTGCTGGATCTGCATTTTCCTCTTCCAACTTTCTTTGTACCAGCGCTACCATTTTTTTTTTTACCAGTCATAGACAGGGCGCCATCGGTGGTAATGCCTACTAGTCTGTTCCACGGCAAACCAGCGCATTTAATTGCGTCGCACAGCTGCTGAAATATATCTTTGGCTGTTGTACGGCCGTGCATTCTCTTCCGTCTCTTCCAAACTTCTTCTGTCACCTCAAACTGGTCATTAATACCCCTGATGAAAATAGCTAGCTGAGCATTGTCAGTTTTGTTTGTGCTTTCGTCAAGCGCCACAGAGTATGCAGTGAAAACTCTAGCTTTCCCGCGTAGCTGATCATAAATGTCACTCGATAACTCGGTAATCCGCTCTGCCACTGTATTTGCCGATAGAGAGAGATTGTTGAACATGTTCTTCTTTTCTGGACATAGAATATCAGTGACCTTCAACATACAGTCCTTCATAAACTGCCCTTCAGTGAATGGCTTTCCTGCTTTAGCGATCATCTCACTCACCACATAACTCGCTTCAACTGCAGCATCAGCATCCTTTTTGGTTTTGTGGACAAGGCTTTGCTGGGACGTTAGCTCTCTCTGCAACTGCGTGGCTCGTTTTTTTCTCTTGTCTTCCTGGTACTTTTCATATTAGTCTCCGTGTTTAGTCGAGTAATGACGCTTGAGATTGTATTCCTTTAGAACGGCAACTTTTTCTTTGCATGTCGGACAGGTGGCATTTCCATTAAAGTCCACAAAAAAATACTGCAGTGTCCATCTTTCCTGAAACTGTCTGTGTTCATCATCCACTTTCCTTTTCGGTTTGGAATAAGACATATTTTTGTTCACAGCCAAACAAAAAATAAACTGCTAAAGCCCCGAAACCAGCTAACTTCTTATCAAGTCTGCTGGCAAGCGCGGGTTTTTTACGCTATCACTATTTTTTTTTTTTTTTTTTTATTGAACCGTGTTTTTGTTTCTGGTACATATTGAATGGGTAGTTTACATTGCTATGAAACAACTACAAATAATAATAATAATAATAATAATAATAATAAAAAAAAAAAAAATTGTGGGCCGGATTGCGTTATATTTTTGACGTCAGTTGCGGGCCGGATGGAGGGGGAGGGGGGGCTGTAAATGTAGTTTGAGACTACTGCTTTAAGGGTTATGAATTTATGTTATATAGAATAGGACTCTGCCAACAATCTGGGGAGGTTACACAAATGGTTAATATTTGAATCTTACATGCAAAAGGATTGAATTTTGATCTTAGACAAGATTAATCGTGTACTTTAGTCCACAGACAAATGTTATACTGTTCCATATGTTGTTATATTGGTGCTATAGAGGATTGGCTAAAAAAAAAGTGGCGAAAAGTTGTTGTGTTCTCATGCCAGCAAGCATTATATATGTTTGTTCCCTGACTGTGTTCACCTGGTCGCTATTTTCCCCTATTATTTTGTTTTACCTTCTTTTTTGTCTTTACAAAGTTTCATTGAGTTTATTCCATAAATGTCCAATCCTTATGTGTTTTATAAATCTGATTATTCACTCTGTAACCCCTACCACCATGAATGATTAGTGAATTTTCCTCAAAAAATGTGACAATCAAGTTCATAGTATTGCTCTGAAATATATTTAGCCATTATGACATAGGCTGTTAACTTATAGAGCTGTTTATATCAATATGTATAAGTATTAGGGATGTAACCTAATATTAGTACATTATTCAGATTGAACAAATAAAGTGTCCTAAATGAATATGAATACAGATATGAACAATAGGTGGAGTACTCATTTTTTGTTGTTCTTTTAAGAAAGCTTGGTGTATGCCTCTGGATCCCGCAGGACAAAACAAAACAAAAGTCACACAAGTCTGCGTGTGTCTCTGGGCGTGGCGCTCCACTTCACGCCTCCCTCTGCTTCATCAAGTGAACGCACCTGCTTCCTATCTCCTCATCAGATTGCAGTGTATATAAACCCCAGTTCTCCAGCCATTCATCGCCAGATCGTTCCAGCTACCAGTGCGGTGTCTGTGATTAGGCCCTTTCTTGTGTTGTCCAGCTCGTTGTTTTCGCCCTGTGCTCCACGTCCACGTTTCACCCTACCTCCCTGTCTGCTTGCACTCTGCTATGCCCAGCCTTGCTTTGCCTTCCCCGTGGTTCTCAGACAAAGCTTCTGACTCTCATGCTCATCAGGGGGGCTCATCAGTAGAGAGGGGGCTGCTGGTGAGCTGAAACCCCACTTCTTCAGTTCGCCTACTCCGTTTCAAAGTCCAAGCCACTCTGTGTCACAACCAGCTCTCTGTAACTCTGCTCACACGGGTCGACTCGGGTGCTGACGACAGCTTTTTGGATACAGAGCTTGCTTCCCAGTCTGGTGTCCCCATCGATTCTTCCATCGCTGTTAATGCCCTGGATGGAAGATTCTTGGCCCGTATAACCCACCGCACCATTCTGTTTCTCATGGTCCTCTCAGGCAACCACCGTGAGCATGTCCAGCTGAACCTCATTTCTTCCTCATGTACCCCGTTGGTGTTGGGGCACTCGTGGCTGAGGAAGAACAACTCCCACATAGATTGGTTGGCAGGGAAAATAGCTAACTGGAGTTCCTTTTGTCACTCCTCCTGCCTGCAATTGCCTCTTCCGCCCGCTGTGGTGGCAGTGGCTCCTGATCTTTCAGCCGTGCCCCCTGAATACCATGACCTAGGAGATGTTTTTAGCAAGGACCAGGCCCTCTCCTTACCTCTCCTTGTTTTGACCCCTGAGGCAAATTCCACCTTCGCCAGACTCAAGAAGCTGTTCATCTCGGCCCCAGTGTTAATTCAACCTGATCCCCTCGACAGTTCATAGTGAAGGTGGATGCCTTGGACTTGGGAGTGGGTGCAGTCCCAACATGCAGCCCCTGACAAAATCTTCACCTGTGTGCTGCCTTCTCTCACCTTCTGTCCCATGTTGAACACAACTACGACATGAGGAATTGTGAGTTGCTGGTGGTCAAGTTGGTGCTGGAGGAGTGGAGGCACTGGCTTGAGGGGGCTGAACAACTTTTTATTGTATGGACCAACCACAAGAACCTAGAATGCATCACAACCACCAAATGGCTAATATCTCATCAGGCACGCTGGGCTCTGTTGTCTGGCCTGTTCAATTTCACTATCATATACCTCCCTGGGTCAAAGAACATCAAACCTGATGCCCTGTCCTGCCAATTCACCTCTGAGGATGCACCCCCAAGCCCTGATACCATCCTCCCTCCTTCCTGCATGGTGGGTGCAGTCACGTGGGAGATCGAGACCCTGGTCAAGGAGGCTCAATGCACCCAAACTGACCCAGGTAACGAGCCCTCTATTTGTTCCTGACACTGTGCATTCTCAGGTCCTCCAGTGGAGTCACTCCTCCAGTTTTGCCTGTCACCCCGGTTCCATTCGCACTTTGGGTCTGCTGAGATGACACTTCTGGTGGCCGACCATGGACGCCGACACCCAGACCTTCATCTCAGCCTGCTCGGTGTGCGCCTGTGGTAAAGTCTTGCACCGCCCACCTGCTGGTCTGCTTCATCCCTTGCCCGTTCCCAGCCATCCCTGGTCTCACATTGCCTTGAATTTCGTCACCAGACTTCTCCCCTCACAAGGTAACACCACCATTCTCACCGTCATTGACCACTTTTCCAAGGGAGTGAATTTTGTGGCTCTCCCCAAGCTCCCTACAGCCCACGATACTGCAATTCTCATGGTCAGCTATGTTTTCCAGCTGCATGGAATCCCCCTGGACATCATCTCAGACTGTGGACCCCTGTTCCCAAGCCACGCTCCTTCCTCACACATTCCACACTCTCTCTTCAGTAAAACCCATTTAACCTTCTGTCCTTGTGTCTGTGTTCTGCTTCTGGGTCCCAAACCCCCCACTGGTTATAACAGAAACCTATTTAGCTTACTTACTCAGTCACGTTAGATAGCAGACACATTCTGGTATAGATCATGCCCACTTCCGTTTTAAATCCAAATGTGAAAACAGATTTTGAGCACTAAACAGCTACAGTTACAAATACAGATAATGGCATTGCATTACACTTCTACTAAGTATGTATGAGGAATAAGACACACTTCACTGTGACTGGACATAATCCACAGACTCAATCCTTCAGCAGATTGATTAGAGCCTCTAAAAGTGATAAAGGACATAGTAGCAAGGATCATTTAGCCAGCGCATTGCTCCAAAGAAATTTACTGCTGCATCCATTTCACCTCTCACAACATGGCTGCAGTTACAATTCTCCCTCTCTTGTGGTGATGTGAAATTAATTGTGCCCATCAAAAAACAAACCAACAGTAATCTGTTTTTAATTGAAAGTGGGTGTCCGAGGCCAAGTGGGTAAGAGCCTTTCAGAATGAATTGTCCACTCTGTTGACTGAAGGGACTATGAGTATTATTAGAGCTACTCTAAAACCCTTAACTGCCTTGAGTACAAGCTCAACCAAAGAAGAAGAAGAGAAAAGAGTCAATCACATGTCACTTATTAGCACACATTCACCCAATGAGAGGACTTCTAGTTCATTTGCACTGCTATGCATTGTCTCTCATGTATCTGCCTTTTTCTTTAATGGTTCTGTCCTGCCCAGATGATCTCTTGTGTCAGATTTGTAAATTAATCTAATTTAGACTTTGTATTGCAGCCAAAGCAGCCTCTCGATCTATTAAGACTTCCCACCAGGGAAGCCTGAGAAAGAGAGCTTTCTTTCAGGCATTCCTCAGGTTAAAGACTGGTAGATTAGGAGTTTATTGAAAATGTTCTTACAGTAATAAATGGCTTTAGCCACAGTATCCATATTATTTTTTTCTATTTTCTGTACTCTCTGTTCAATCCCTGAGGAAGGCTACACACGGGGGTTAGTGCTGAGATGAGTAATGATGCCATACAGTAAAGCTATCTGTCTTCTGACCATGATCAATAAGAGCAATAACAGCTTACACCCCCATTTACTTTGCTGCTGTATGAATGCAATTGCTTGTGTGGGTGTGTTTTGGTGTGAAAGAGGAAGACAAGAACATGGGTCTTCTGGCCTTTATTTACCATTGCAGTATGAGTGAATTATCTGGTTCATTGCTGTAGCATGAAGATTGTCCTTTGATTTTTGAATACTTTGTTGTCGTTTACATTGTACAGAATGTTCAGTTTAAGGATTGTTTAGTTTGTGCCTCTTGGGGTACCCTTAAATGTTCTATGTAGAAACATCAACAAGGCTTTCACTTCCCACAACCAACTGTACCTACTCAGTCAGTTGTAACTACACATATCTTGTGATTTGCATTTAAAAGTAAAAGAGTAGAGTTGCGCAGTTCTCTTCTGGCTGGATGTGGATATATAAACAGGAGCCTGAAACTACAGAGATGCATGACATTGCTCTAAATCACAGGTTTTTTTAAAGTATCTTTGAAATTATATGATTCTAACAATTTGAAAAAGATGTTTAAAAAGTCAAACTACAAATGTAATAGCTTTTTTTTCTTGCCCTCAGTGAAGCCATTGCCTCTGTCTCCACTGGAGCCTCAGTCCTCTACGCTGGCCCTGGAACTACGGGTACGGGAGGTGGAAGAGGAAAACCGAGCACTCAGGAAAGAGCTGAGTCAGCCACCCAGGAGCCCCACCCATGGCAACCAGTATGGCAGTGGACGCCATGGCAACCAGTCCCACATTGGCAGAGAGGGTTCAAAGCATGCAGAGTCTCAGAGAGGCATCACACAAGGAAACAGCTCTGATTGTGTGTCTCAGCCTGTGGTGGACAAGTGTGAGGTAAGGTATGGTTAAGACCTTCAGGATTGAACTCTTAACCCACATGTTCTGTTCACATGTATGTAAGAGATGAAGAGAAGGTGATTGGGACCAAAATCACCTTTTTGCTTCATATTTACAAACACCAGTATATTTATTCTTTTCTTCACTTTTTCATGTTTATTAATTTTTATGCATTTTTATTCACAAATAAAAGGAACTGATCATGCATGTGTGTGTAGCTCTGTCATGATTAAATTGGCTGACAATTCAACAAGGTGCATATACAGTACTAAAGGACCATCCAGCATATAACACTTGTACAAATTCTACATTATACTTATTGTACGATCCCATAGAGTATGCATATGATATGAATCTGTTTTAATACATTGTGTTTCCACAAAACCTCTACTTTTTTCTCCAGTGTAATTGATTTGTATAAATTTTTAGTGTTTAGTATTTATTGTGTATATTGTAGTTTATGTATTTTTATGTTATATAAAGTGGTTTATATTCTATCATTCTAGTTTTGATTTTGTTCACGTTCCAATATTTTAACCTTAGGTAGCGTCAGGCTTGTGTAGCATTCATGTTTATGACCCTACTGGGGCCGCAGTGAATTTCTGTATTAACCTCCAGTCTCATAAAAAAAGTTCACATTTACCTTACGTGTAGCACCTTCTACATGATGAATATCAGCATCCTCTCTCAAGCACACGATGTATGTCCATGTAGACTACATTTAAACTTTCACCTCGTGGTTCCAAGCTCCACGCTTCCTGCTTGATTTGCACAGCGCATTTTAATGTCCTTTTAAAAAGCTGTTAAATAAAGGAATAGCAGCCATGTAAACATTTATGTCCAAATACTTTTACCATCAGAATCTGTGTGTGCATTCTGCACATGTGTGTATGGGTCACAATGTACACCACAAACCACAGTTCATGTTACATGTTGTATATTTATAAATAATTGTGAGGAGGGATGGGCGATAGAATGGACATCGAACTAACATTTTGAGGCAGACGAAGGATATAAATTCAATAATATAAATAAAGTTCAGTATTTAATACTCACCAAACCAAACGGTAAAAAGGGGTAAAATCTTTGATGAACCTTTATTGCTTGTATTATTCTCAAACAATGCCCTCTAATATTGCTAAGATTAGAATATAAGTAAAGGCATTATACTGTATATCTGTTTTACTGAACGTCCTTGTTCCTGAATGTTGGACAAATATGAAATGGTGAGCAACATTTCTGTGGTCACAAATTATTCTTCTTGCTGACCAACCTCACTAATACTCCTGTGATTGAAAATACAGTAGGTCTATAATACTGTGAATGAATTGAAAGGAATCCCCACAGCCATGCTCCAAAAGCAGTGGAAAACATCTTAAATGTATTTTACAAGGAAGCAATGGAGGACCACCGTACTCAATACTTTTTAACATTATGCATTTTATGTTATAATAAATTTATGTTATGTTATTACAAATTTATATTGCAGGGTTTGATTTTGTATGTTATAACTGTTTCATAGTTTTGTAACATGGGACATTTTTGCATGTGTGTAAACGCACACTGGCATGGGTTCCAAAAGTTTGTGCAAAACCTTATGATCCATTTTAGATCAAATCTATCAGGGTGTCGTCTGAACACATGCTTCAGTAGAAGAGACTGTCCAACATTTTTGATGTGGTCTCAGACTTTTGGATCCCACTGTATGAAAAAAATAGTGTGTTTGTACAAGTTATACAAATTCTGGGAATTTTTTTAAAAAGTAAAGTATATACAAATTAGGGCTGACCAGACTGTGCACTCTAACAATTAATTAATTACTTCCAATAATATTTATCAGCTCACGTATTATATTATTATTTAGTATTGATACAAGCATAGTCCTCACATGTAATAATTGGTAAATATAGTTGTAAAATCTTAAGTACATAATAACTACCATGAAAAAATAGCAGGTATGTGGCCGGGCTTATTTGCACATTATATTATCAATATCCATTTGCTTTCAGGTAAGGAATACTTATGTAATGTTATAGACACATTCGTTACCTCATCTTTTTAGTCAGATTGAATTTTGAACTACTGTATACCTGGTACTTACAGTTCAACTTGCCAAATGATGAAATAAAGCTTTAATTGCATTTACTAAATTGTTACCTGTTAAATTCAGAATTATGTTTGCATTGTGGCACCAGGTACTGCTGTACAAATCTGGTAGTTTTAACATAAGTTATTATGTATTTTAAAATCTAAGTAGTTGAAATTACTTGTAGTTACAACATACCTATTAAGTATTAGTGACTTACAGTACTGTATGTGAAATAATGCCAAAGTAGGATTTGGCATAACACATTTCATCATCGCTGTAATTATCTATCAGCAATGTAATAAAATTCCATGACATGTTAACTATAGACTAATACGAGTAACGAGTGTAATGTATGCACTGAGCATTTAAGAAGAGTTCAAGAGGAGGATTTAGACCAAAAAATCTCATTGAGATTTAGATAAAGAGTCATCAATGTTCCCTTAGCAGAGCTTTGCAGAAACAAATTGGTGCTTAGTGTTGTGAGATCTCTTATAATGCAGTGCTGCTTTAGAGAAACTATTGTACTTACTTTTACTTATGCAACCATGAAACCATCTTCCTCTCCTTTTCATTTTTGTAATCGCTCTTGTTCTTGCTCTCTCCAGACAATTCATATGGCCATAGTGTGTGCCGGTTATAATGCCAGTAGGGATGTGGTGACACTGGTGAAG
>CM040471.1:17356565-17368943 GCA_022758105.1 Pangasianodon gigas | reverse complement strand
CACCCACCCACACACACACACACACACACACACACACACACACACACACACACACACACACGCACATACATGCAGACAGTCTCTATCTCCTGCTCTTTCTCTCATTCTCTGTCTCTCTCTGTGCCGGCCTTGTTGTTGTCCTTTGCTTACCAATCTGAATATGCTTCTCTCACGACGGCAGACTGTTGCCTGGCAACGTAACCTCCATGAACTTCAGCTCTCATCCAATTTCTCCTCCTCTTCTCCCAAACAAAGTCCCACAGTGTAAAAAGAGAGAAACATAGAGAAAGAAGAGACATAGACATAGAGGGAGACATAGATGGCGCATGGTTGTAAGAACAAAACAGGCAACTGTAGAGTGGTGTGTAATTAAACTGTGTAGGGTTTGAAAGTAAAAATGCTCTTTCTGTGGAATTTGCAGGATGTTGGCCATTATTATTTGAAACAATGTTGTGATTATGTGTTAAGGTTGCTTAATGTGCCATAGCAGATGCCATGCTTACCAGCTTCCACTGCCTTCCATGATCTCGAGGAGCTTTCAACTTTTATTTATTTTTTTATAAGCTAGCAGTTATGGAATCACCTTTTCCAGTACATTCACTACATTCTGTTGTTCATCTTCTCTGAATTTAATTTTGCTTACTGGTGGCTTTAAATGTATGAAATTGTGGTGTAAAAGGCTGTCCCTCTGTATGTTGTCTGTCTATCTTGCAGCCCCTTCTTATAGTCCTCTGTGCAACTTATTATTTCTGCCCACTCTGTCACTCTTCCATTCACAGACAATTAAACATAATTGTTATTTTTACACTGTCTATAGAGGGAAAGAGCTAATGCTAATATAAAACTGTCAACCAGAATCACTCATGTGGATTACCAATTAGAATGTAATGTATATAATGATGTAACTACTAATGTTTCTGCAGTGTTTAAACTCATTCATCTTTAGTAACCACTTTATCCTGGTCAGGTTTGCACTAAATTGAGAGCCTGTTGCAGGAACACTGGGTGCAAAGCAGGCATTACAGACTTGATGAGACACCAGTCAATGGCAGCCCACCATGCACACATACCCTTTCACACACTCATTCATAACCAGGGGCAATTTAGAGTAGCCAGTCCACGTACTGGCATGGTTTTGGGACATGAGAGGAAACTGGAGAACCTGGTGGAAACCCGTGGATAACATGCAAAACTCCATACAGACAGAAACACAAGATCAGAAGCAAACTGGGGACCCTACAGCTGTGAAGACAGTTGCCAGTAAAATACTGTAAATTTACAATAATAAACAGTACAGCAAACAGTTATTTGCCATAACATTACTATAACTGCTGCACAGGAGCAACTACTGGCAACTACCACAAATGGTAAAATAGACAGCACCTTTTACTTTAATTTGCTAATTTACTGTGAAATGTACAGTTATATTTTCTCAAAAACTAATGTATTTTTAATTTCATTAAATATTGATATTGATAACCACAAAATTATGTACATAGTACTTTGATTTTGAATGACAAGCCTTTCACTTTCAGAACTGAGACTTAATCGCATTTTATCTAATACATCATAATGAGCATTTCACCATAAGCATTAATGATACTTTGAACTTATAGCTAAAACAAGGACTTTTCCCTTAAAATAGATGTTAAAACAGAAAGTGGTCCTAACATCTGCCATTAGCTCAGAAGTTCTTTAATATTCGGACTGCATAATATTCCTTTTTATCTAACTAGCTAGCTAACAGCAATTGTGAATTAGTATTTACCCACTTAGTTCCCCAATTAACTTACTGACAGAGCACTTACATAAGAGTCTTGAGGTCGCTGTTCAACTGTTTCTGACTGAAATGAAATGTTAAGCAGTTCAGTATCACAGGATGCATTACATATTGTAGTAATTCACTGTTAACACTCTCAATGCTACATACAGTATATCCCACAATGAACTATATATAAGTGTAAAATGCTGTGAAGAAATAAAACATTACTGTTAAATTATAGCAATTTTTATAGAATATGTTTCATGCTTTAATATAGAACAAGTAGCTTTAATCCCAGTACGATAATACTGTATGCACTCTAATACCAACAAAATATGTCTAAAACATATGGTGTATTAATTTGTGTTCAGCGATGAAGAATTTGCAGATAACTTGACGTAAATACCCGGCTTCTTCCAGGCTCTTGAGTCCTTCTACTTATGACTAGTGTATGACACAACATTAATGAGATTAGCCTCCAGTGTTTTCTCCATCCGAAAGTAAAGCACTGAAGGCATATAGCATAATAGCATTTTACTCTGCCTAAGGTTTTTTTGACTAGTGCCCAAAAGCATTGACATTTAATTTGCCTGTGCTGGGTCCTTCTAAAAGTCTGCTACATTTATGTGGTTTCTTACTAAGAGTAAAGTACTAAAGTAATTTTGGAAAAAGCTTTAGGTAGTTTCCTAGTTTACAGCACATTAAGCTGTTATGGGTAATTATGTGTAACACCAGTTCAGGATCTTACCTGCCAGTAGAGCTCATGCTCTCCTGAGTTCTAATGTTACCTCTGACCACCAATTTCCTGTTTCACATACACAGTGTAAGTCCATGGTTTTCAGTATCATTGCGAAATCTTGCCAGTTCTTTAATTGCATATGTTCTGAGCCTTGTTTATCCCTGTTAGACATAAATATGTCTAGACTCTTTACCTGTTCATTTGACTACTCTTTAGCTTATCCACTGGATCTGTCCTTTGATGCCTGATTGTGTTTGACTCATGCCTGTTCTGCCATTTTGTAGTCTGTGCATTGATACTGTTAGTAAAGCCTTCCTGCATCCAAAACCTTCTCCTGAGTCCAGTGTGTTTGACTCCTGTTGAACCCTAGCTGAAGTGCTTTTTAACTGGTTAGCATGCACTGTGGTGAAAACCCTGTCCTGGTGGAGTTAATGACTTTCTCTCTCTTACTGCATCAGTAAGACAGCATGAGTCCTGTTCTTTAGCCTGGAGCTGCGATATCATGACAGTCACATAACACTTCAATCCAAATCATGACCTTCCACTGGCCTCCATGTCTTCACAGCGTCATGACAGTATAATTATGTGTCTGTCTCCCAACATAGCTTTATTTGATAGGACAGCTGATGGAGATGTGCAGTCTGTTTGTTTAAAATATTGCACTGGAAGATTGTAGATGACAGACATCTGCAATGTCTTTTTCCAGTTTGGAAAGGCATCAAGGTTCCCATTCAATGGTTTTGCCCTGAGCAGCAAAAAAATTCTAGTGTCATCAAACACTGAACTAATTTTGTCTTATTTATGGTCCATATAGCCAAAGTGCAAACAAACTAATTCTGCCCCCTTACTGGAGGTCTTTCATTTCACATAAACAAACATCCCTCAGGTTAAAATGCACTGCATCCGACTGGCATTCTTTCAGCATTGGTTTTTAAAAACACAGTTAATAACATGGTTGCTCATAACACTGAAAGTTTCCATTTGCAGTGAAATAAAAATGTAAAGAGAAACACACACACATGCCTTACTATCTTCAAATGCACATCATGTCATATACATAAGTTGTGTGTTTACTAACTGTCCATCATAGTGCATAAATCATCATGGCCATTGCACAAATAGAGACATTTGACTGGATGCAAATTGGAGGAGTACATCAACATTTTTTACAGGTTTCCCAGAAATGATAAATTACTTGTCATGATGCCAAGAGACTAATACATGGCCCTAAAACATCATTTTTGATTTTAGAGGCATTTTATAAGTGAATTAAAGCAGACACTAGCACACACTCTTGCTCTATTTCAGAGTGTGATTAACTTGTGTGTGTGTGTTTGTGTGTGTGTGTGTGTGACAGACGGAACCCACTCCACTTCCACTTCATTACAGACTCCATCGCCCAGCAAATCCTGGCCTCCCTCTTCCATACCTGGATGGTGCCGGCTGTCCAAGTGGACTTTTATGATGCTGACGAATTGAAGGTGAGTCTGTCCATTGACACTTGATACTTGTTAAATATTAAAGGAATATACTTTATTAACAATTGATACAATGGTGGTGTGGCAGGTAGTGGTGATGCTGCCACACAGATCCAAGGTTAAATCCTCCAGATACCTTCTGTGTGGAGTTTTGCATGTTCTTGTCATATCCGTATCTTTTCTCCGAGTACTCCAGTTTCCACCAACCTCCCAAAAACATTCTTAGATGGATTACCTACAGGGATGTATATGTGTGAGTTGCCCTTCACCTTGCACCTTGAGTTTCCAGGATGAGCTTCAGACACCCCCCACCATTAATTAGAAAAATTTATTAAATAACTTAATGTTTTATCAATTCTAATAACACGTAAAAACTTGGTATTCCAGACTTTATTTGACAAAGTGATTTTAATTGTTAAATATGTATAAAGGATAAACATTTTCTCTCTGTATCTGTGTTAGTCTGAGGTGTCGTGGATTCCCAACAAACATTACTCTGGTATCTACGGCCTGATGAAGCTGGTTCTGACCAAGACTCTGCCATCAAACCTACAGAAAGTCATCGTTCTAGATACTGACATCACCTTTGCCACAGATATTGCTGAGCTGTGGGCTGTCTTTCACAAATTCAAAGGTTGTTTTTTCCACTTTTATCTATTCATCTAGATTTTTTAAGTGTTCTACACTCATTACAGGTCTTACTCATTATGATGGTCTGTTTCTCATCACTGAGATGATTTTAAAGCCCCCTTGCACTAAATGTATGGTACATTCAAAACATGAATGAAAAATATTCTTTTTTGTCCCCTAAACATTGTAGGGAAAAGTGGTAGTACACTTCATGCCAACCAGCTCAGAGGGTTAAGCTGGCATTCAGGAAACCATGTAGAGCCTGGCAGGATTATGGAGAGAAATCATGGAGAGAACTGGGATCAGCCTGGCAGTTCTTCAAACATTTCTCTAATGCTATTACCCCCTTGGCCATTTGCATGTACATCCTTATACAGCATGTAGGAACATTACAGCACTTAATTCTGCAAAATCTCCTTCCCTACTACAGAGGAAAGATTGACAGGTCAGTGCGTTAACAAAAAAAAAAGAAGATGGAGGAAATTAAGGAACGGAAAAGTAAAAGAAAAAAGATATGCATGAGGCATTGTTTAAGAGCAATATTGTTTTCTGGTATCTGGATCATTAACCTCTTATCATTTGTCTCAACTTATTATTTAGTCGTACTCATTAAAGTATATTATCAGTAACTATTATTAATTATTCAGTATCTACAGTGAAAATTATAGGAAACATATGTAGCTACACTCACGAAAAAGGGTACTAAAATGTGCTTTTCCTTGTTTCTGGGGTGTTTTTATTTGTTTTGTTTTTTAACTAAAAAGGTGCGTATAGTATACATTAAACTTTACTCTAAAAGGTATTTATGGTCGAATTATGTACCTTAAGTCTTTTTTAAATGTACACTGTATCCACATTTACAGATGAAAGATACATATTAAAGGTACAAAAGATACCATCCCTAGTGACAAAGAAAGGTACAGTTTAGTACCCTTTTTTCTGAGAGTGTATGAGTGAGAGTGCAGAATGTAAGCCTGGATCCAAGAAAGGAACCAGAGAGTTGAGGAGTTAAGCAGTCATTCCACGAGCCAACAATGCTCCATTCCTGCTTTTTTTACCCCCTGACAGAGTAACCAGCTCATGTGTGTATGGGTATTTCTCCAGAGGAGCCATTAACACAATCAGTGGGGTACTAGAGGGACTAGAGGGATTTTAAGCTGCATTTCTCCCATTTTAGCTCATTAATAACCTAATGAAACTGAACCTAGTGAAATGCTGTGTAGAGAGGGCTCAGTGAATAGCTAGCCCCACCAAAACCACATAATCAATAAGTGATATTCTATTGCCACAATTAGACGGACATGTAAATTTGGTGAAAAATCATGTGTCATATTTCTAATATATGCACTGTGATGTACTGTATGCCTCATTAGAGAAAAAAGTGCAACAAAATGTCTAAAAACAATAAATGCTGCATTTATTTGCACTGACACAGTAAGTCTAAAAGAAACTGGCAAGCAATTAAAAAAAAAACTACAGCTATTCTCTGTGTAGTGAACCTTTCAATGTTTTTGTTTCTTATGAGGCCATGTCTTTCAGAATTCATAATTTGTTGGAAAGCCACCCTAACTTTATATGAAATGTATGCCTTTGAGCCTATTCAAACCAAAGCCAGAGTCGCTTATTCTGCCTCAAACAGTAACCTCGCTGGCCTTGAAATGGCTAATTAACTTTCTCTGTTAGCTTCTCTGGTTATTGATCCTCAAATCAACACTGTATTCACTAGAGGTCTGGCCTCTCAGACGAAAGCCAATACAGGCAATTTAGAGATTCATAACAGTTACAAAATGTTAAAAATGTCCATGCACCATTGACACTGCCTCACAGGCACATAAAAAAAACTGAGCCATATTTAGATTTCTGCCTGTAAGGAACAGCTATTTTTATCTGTATGTAGAAAAGCAACATACTCTATCACATGAATGTAATTATCAAAGCCTAAGCCTGAGGAGACCTCTATCAATCTGCCACTGTAATACAGAATATCTGCCAATGACACATTAATGATCAGTGACAAGGTCATCACAGACAGTCAAACACTTCCATCCAACTTTCACTGAAGATTTTTTAGGATTTATACAGTCAGCAGATTTGTCTCATATTATAAGGATATATTCTGGCCATGCATTGAAAAATTAAAGGGAGATAGACGTCTGCCTTTATACTTAACACTAGGAATTTTGTCCTTGCTATGAAAAATGAAGCAGATAGAAAGTAATAGTGATGTGTAAAAGATATTATATGAGATTGACAACCCTGCCTTGTGTCCTTGAAACCCTGAAAAATAAAATCTAAAAAAAAAAAAAAAAAAAACTAATTCCGAGACAGTTCTCAACCACTGGGATGTCCACCCCCAGTACACACAGCCTGTACACATACAATAGATGTCTCATTAAAAACTCTTCAGATGGTGGTAGGCTGGTCAGTGAGTCACAGTCTTCCACATGTAGATAAAAAAGAAGGTAAACAATTTAGAAAAGGCCCTGAGAAACACTATCAAGAGTATGTTCTGCCAGCCTCCAGGTATGAAATCTGTACTTGGTGATCTTAAACCTCCTTAGATCTTAATGTAACAGCTATGAATTTTTTGATTGTCTCAGCAGATCTTCTGTCCCAGGGGCAATTACAGATGTACGTCTTATCCGTGCATGAGTGCTTTGATAAAATCATATGGAAATAAATCTACAGAATAAGCAGTAGGGTCATTGGTGTGAATAATAGAACCTAGTAAATAATCCATTTTGAATTTTGTGAGCAAACACTTCAAACCCATTCCTCAGACTATCAAAAAATGTCTGTGCATATGAGCATTGCCTTTGAGCAAGTTATTTTTTCAAGCTCTTGTCAAACACAGTAGAACAGAAAAAATTATCCATTGAATAATGCCTTCAAAGTCGATTAAAACAGAGAGCTGCTGTTTTTATTCAGTTATGCCTTCTGGTTAATAGTAGCATTAAGGCTAATCTCAAGAAGCAATAGTTACAGACCATTACACAGTTTGTGTAGGATCTCTGCATTTTAACATCAGAGTATGCTGCTATAGGTTATCACTCAAAAATGCAGTAAAAAAAAAGTAGTCTTCTTTTTTCCGCCAACAAAAATGGCAGATGAGCCAATCTAGATGTAAATCTGGAATGACTGACAGTTGCGCAGTAGTTTTGAACTGTCCCTCTCCTCTCAATTTTCCTGCTTGAAAGATTCGCTGACGCGGCACCCTTCCTTTCTGTCAAGGGAAATGGAGAATGTGAAATAAAGTATATCAAAATGTGTTAAACTTGGTCGAAAATAGTACGAAATGGAACTTTTTTGGATTATTTTCAAAGAGAAAAAAGTTTTAAAAAATATTAAATAGGCCTACAAGGAAGTGTAATGTGATTAAAAACGCTGCTAGCTCTCCTTCTCTCTGCAGCCTATACACTAGAGTGTAAGTACATACAGGCTTTTACAGTAAACACCAAGCAAGTAGCAGCTTGATAAAAGACCTAATATTCTGTCAGTGCTAGATTGTAATTGAATAGGAAAACCAAGTGAAGTCATGTGAGACACTACACCTACCTAAAGCTGTGATTGCACCTTTGATTGTACTATATATATTTCTTGGTAGTTAGATAGCCTAATGTCTAGTGTTAATGACTAACAGGTCATAGGTTACTATATCAGTACTGACTTATGACTAAGTATATAAAGGAATACCCGATAAATGTTAATGAGGCTTCGATGGAACAGAATTTCTTTGAGAATTTCTTAGAGGTGAGACCGTGATCTGCATAATACTCAACAGATCCCCATTAGGTTTCAATTACTAAGATGCCATAAGAGCTTTGATGATTCAAGTTTCTCTCTTTGTGTGTCTTTTTCCTTAGGTCAGCAGGTGCTTGGGCTGGTAGAGAATCAGAGTGACTGGTATTTAGGGAACCTGTGGAAGAACCATCGACCATGGCCAGCTCTAGGCAGAGGCTTCAACACTGGTAAGTGGAAACAGTTTGTTGCAATGATTTAATCAGTCCAAGGGGAAAATAAGCTTTTAAATGCAGTGACAACAATTAGAGTTACAAAAACAGCATATAGACACTGGTTTTGAAAAAAGCATGTTTTTGACAGCATCCTAGTCTCAATCTTAGAGGTCTGACTTGCAAGACTATGCTAAACCACAACCTTTCTACATTGTTGCATATAGATTTTTTGTTGTAATGTCATTTTCACAAACTCACTCCCTTTCAAAAAAACAATGGTCTGAGGTCAGTCAAATGACCTCTTCCTGTGAAAGTAGGTTGTTTAATTGTTGGTCAGTCAAGCAATGGACCATGCCTACATGATATAAATAGCTTGTATTATCACTTTTCACTCTGTTTATTTTAGACTCTAATGTGGATACCATTCAATAACTTGCAGCAGTTGCTAATAGCTGAATTCTTCTTAACTCTGTACTCCAGCGTTTTTAAAGTCCTGGAGCAATTTAAGTTTGGTATGAGCTCATATAACTAAAAAAGCTTGGGTCAGTATGAATTTTTATTGTACATGTGTAATATAAGGAAATATATAAGTTTGTGTGTTTATCTCTGTTACAGGTGTGATTCTCCTGCTGTTAGATCGTTTGAGGAAGCTCAGATGGGAGCAGATGTGGAGACTGACAGCAGAAAGAGAGCTGATGAGCATGCTGTCTACATCGCTAGCAGATCAGGTACACACAAATACACACACACACTCATTGCTGCTAAACATATTATTTACATCATGAATTCGACAGGTACTTAGAGTCTCTTTCCCGCTGACCCTCAGTTCTGTTTAAATCATGTTTATAATGCCAAAACACATCAATTAAGTTCTCGCTAATAAAGCATTCAAATTCTTCTATTCACTAGATAAAAAGAAGTAATGCATTACTGTTTAATATTATAAAGATATTAAAAGCCTATATTCTGTTCTGTCAGTCTTCTGCTATGTTCCTTCTGTCTACAAAGTCTCATTGGATTGCCATTCACTAGCCCCATTCATCACTCTTTTATCACTTTCAACATTATCTGGATTATAGCCTTTAATGTAGCCAACTGAATGTGTGAGTCTAAGTGATATGGTGTCTGGGAGGCCTTTAGTACAGCAGCTTTTCATATTGAAAGAGATGAGTCCAATTCAGTAGTGTCCACAGATGTCTGGGGCTGTTGGTAGCTGACGGAATGTTAAGTGTAGTTTTGTGCTTGGCAGGATATCTTCAATGCTGTGATCAAACAAAACCCTTTCCTGGTGCACCAGCTGCCCTGCTTCTGGAATGTTCAGCTGTCTGATCACACACGCTCCGAGAAGTGCTACAGAGATGTGTCTGATCTCAAGGTAAGGGGCAAGTGAGATCAAAAAGGATTATGCAAGAAATGCATAAATGCAAATGCAAAATGCAACACTTATCCTTTTCCACTGGTTGTTTGTTTGCAGTTCATTTGACTATTAATTGTATATCACTTTTAAAAAGAAACATGTCACAAAGCAGCTTGGATCTCTAATGAGCAAGCCAGAGGCAACAGTGGCAAGGAAAAACTCCTTGCCAAAACATGAGGTGGAAACCTTATTCAAAAAAACCTTGACTCAAAAGCGAACCCATCCTCTTCTGGGTGAATGAGATAGTGAGATTATGTTTCATTACAGTATATGGTTGTAGACGAGTAAAGGCAAACAATACTAAGTGTGTTGAAATTATAATGCATATTGTTAATAAGAGTCCTGGGATGAGTTTGGTAATTACAGCAACAGTTCCTAAAAGGTACAAATCTTTAGTATCCAGGTAAGAATAGCCACTGAAACAAGGGTGAGTCCTGGGCATAAACTGTTTTGGGAAGTGGAATCCTTACGGTATCCATGTGGGACGATCCACAACAGCAGATGGTGAGTCACAAGTGCATAAGCTCCAAGCAGTAGTAAGATCAGGATGAATCAGGCAGGTCCAGAGGGTGAGAGGATCCACAGGAGTAAGTTCAGGCAGCAAGAAAAAGTTTAAAGTCTATGCCTAAACATGTTGGCTACCGAATAACAAATTTGTCGCTCTCTGAATGTCCAGGTGATCCACTGGAACTCTCCTAAGAAGCTGCGGGTGAAGAACAAGCATGTGGAGTTTTTCAGGAACCTTTATCTGACCTTCCTGGAGTATGATGGCAACCTACTAAGGAGGGAGCTCTTCGGCTGTCCAAGTGAAACTGACCACAATAGTGAGAACGTAGGTATAGAATTAACCACAAGAGTGAGAGTGTGGATACCCACGAAAAAAAAAAGGAACAGCAGTGAAAATAGATAGACAAAAAAGTGAATGACGTGTGTATATATATGAAAATAGATAGACAAAAAAGTGAATGACATGTGTGTATATATATATATATATATATATATATATATATATATATATATATATATATATATATATATATATATATATACACACACACACACACACCGATCAACCATAACATTAAAACCACTGACAGGTGATGTGAATAACATTGATTATCTCGTTACAATGGCACCTGTCAAGGGTGGCAGCAAGTGAAGAGTCAGTTCTCAAAGTTGATGTGTTGGAAGCAGGAAAAATGGGCAAGCGTAAGGATCTGAGCGACTTTAACAAGGGCCAAATTGTGATGCCTAGACGACTGGGTCAGAGTATCTCCAAAACGGCAGGTCTTGTGGGGTGTTCCTGGTATGCAGTGGTTAGTACCTACCAAAAGTGGTCCAAGGAAGGACAACCGGTGACCTGGCGACAGGGTCACGGACACCCAAGGCTCACTGATTCACACGAGGAGCGAAGGTTAGCCCGTCTGATCCGATCCCACAGAAGAGCTACAGTAGCACAAATTGCTGAAAAAGTTAATACTATCTCTGAGAGAAAAGTGTCAGAACACACAGTGCATCGCAGCTGGTTGCATAGTCGCAGTCACAGACCGGTCAGAGTGCACATGCTGACCCCTGTCCACCACCGAAAGAGCCTACAATGGGCACGTGAGCATCAGAACTGGATCATGGAGCAATGGAAGAAGGTGACCTAGTCTGATGAATCACATTTTCTATTACATCATGTGGATGGCCGGGTGCATGTGCATCACTTACCTGGGGAAGAGATGGCACCAGGATGCACTATGAGAAGGAGGCAAACCGGCAGAGGCAGTGTGATGCTCTGGGCAATGTTCTGCTGGGAAACCTTGGGTCCTGGCATTCATGTAGACGTGACTTTGACACATACCACCTACATAAACATTGTTGCAGACAAAGTACACCCCTTCATGGCAATGGTATACCCTAATAGTAATGGCCTCTTTCAGCTGGATAATGCACCCTGCCACACTGCAAAAATTGTTCAGGAATGGTTTGAGGAACATGACAAAGAGTTCAGGGTGTTGGCTTGGCCTCCAAATTCCCCAGATCTCAATCCGATCGAGCATCTGTGGGATGTGCTGGACAAACAAGTTTAATCTGTGGAGGCCCCACCTCACAACCTACTGGGCTTAAAGGATCTGCTGCTAATGTCTTGGTGCCAGATACCAAAGCACACCTTCAGAGGTCTTGTGGAGTCCATGCCTCGACGGGTCAGAGCTGTTTTGACAGCACAAGAGGGACCTACGCAAGATAACGAGGTGGTTTTAATGATATGGCTGATTGGTATGTATATGTATGTGTGTATATGGGATGTATTAATTGAAATATAAATTAAATATTATAAAACATTTCATTAAGATCCCCTTTTATACATATATACATACATACATATATATATATATATATATATATATATATAT
>CM040471.1:17341272-17356465 GCA_022758105.1 Pangasianodon gigas | reverse complement strand
ATCCCCTTTTATACATATATACATACATACATATATATATATATATATATATATATATATATATGTATGTATGTATGTATAAAAGGGGATCTTAATGAAATGTTTTATAATATTTAATTTATATTTCAATGCTGTCTTACTAATGTGTTTGTGGTGTTTCAGCTCCAGAAGACTCTACTGGAGCTTGATGAGGATGACCCATGTTACGAGTTCCGGAGAGAGCGTTTCACTGTGCATCGCACACACCTCTACTTCCTGCACTATGAATACGAGCCCAGTGCAGACCAGGCTGATGTTACACTTGTGGCCCAGCTCTCCATGGACAGGCATGAGAAACCTATTCATATTTTGAACATCTGAATTGTTTTTATTTTGTGATATTTCTGGTAGTCAGTTGAATAATTCCTTACCTATGCCAAAAATAATTAATGCTTTTAAAATGCTCAGCTTAGAACATGAAACTCTAATGATATTTGGTGGGTGGATAAAGTATAACAATGACATGAGTAACAGAACCACTTTATGACTCACCTGAAAGGTGCAAGATGCAAAGATGCAAGGCAGCTGCTGAAGCATGCAGTTCTCCTGCTATTTTTGCTGATATGTTCATGGAACATCCATTTGGGATAGCAGATTCTGCTGTGGAAGGAAACAACAGGGTGTACCACCCACTAGTAGCAGTGGGAACGAAGGCCTTGCTGGCCATCTCAGAACAACAAGTGTGAGGGAGGTCTTGCATTAGCAGCAAGTTAGTGCCTGGGCCCTTCTGAAAGAGACAAGGATTTGTCTCTGCCTTTGGTATAGTATTTGGGGTCCAGCTGCAGGCTGGTAACACACTTCTGATAGTCTCTTAGTTTCAGCAAGCTCAAGGGAATTACCACTGTGATTGCCATCAACAGTCCTAGAATCTGCAGCCTGAGATGGTATCACACATATTGGCGTGGTTGAATCCGACTGTTGAGTGAAATAATGTCCACCGCATGTTGGGGTGAGAGAGTAGCTAACATTCTCAATAAATCAAGCTCTTTTCAGAGTTTACCATGACACAGAGAGCAGTAACATGGGCCAGGAAGGTGCACATGTCCTGAATTGCCTGCTCCTTGGTGGGGGTTCATAGGAGTCAGTTGTCCGAATATGGCTGCTGGCCATCAGAAGAGACAGTGCCATCTGCATACATCTTGAAAACACCCATTGCGCTAGAGAGAGGCCGAAGGGTATAACTTTGTATTGGAATGCCTGTCTTTTGCACATCTCAAAAAACAATAGGAAATGATGAAATAATGTGTCACTGGTTTGTTTGGTCATGCTGGTCTTGTGATTTTGAAGCATATGCTCTCTGGTCCAGGGCCATTTTGGCACACATCTGCTAGGACTGCTAGGCATTGTGTATAAAGGTGTTCAGTGAGGATATTGTGATTGAATGTATGTAACATGCATGTAAATGCAATAACTAAGGGCTCCAGAAAACACACATATGCACTACATTAAATTTAATTGAAATATTACATTAAGACTGTGAAGGACATAGTGATTTTCTTTAAAATATGCCTTTAGGGAATAAGTGGCTTCATTGCTTCATTGAATTTTCAGTCCTCTAAACTTACTACTGTAAAAATGGCCCTTGTTGTTCATATATACTGTTTCAATACTTTGTAGAAGGTTTAACATTAAAACAATTGTGTTACCTCAGGAAAACAGAAACATGCTGAAATCCCTCAGAACGACATATCTGTGATGCAAAGTTGTTTAAATCTTGGTGGTTGAAGAAACCCCTCGGTGGCAGAGTAGGTTGTTTGCACCTTAACACAAGTGTTTTTTTGCTATTTGCATGCCTCAGGCTGCAGATGCTAGAGGCCATCTGTAAACACTGGGAAGGACCCATCAGTCTGGCTCTCTACTTGTCCGATGCTGAGGCACAGCAATTCCTGCGCTATGCCCAAGGCTCTGAGGTGCTTATGAGCAGAAGCAATGTGGGATACCATATTGTCTACAAAGAGGGCCAGTTCTACCCCGTCAACCTGCTGCGCAACGTTGCCATGAAACAAGTCAACACACCCTACATGTTCCTGTCTGACATTGACTTCCTGCCCATGTATGGACTCTACGAATACCTCAGGTAAGATGCTTCTTAAAACAAGAGTTGTCAATACAGTATCCTTAAAAGTCCACCCATGCACATGTTCATTATGTTCCAACTCCCCACTCACCTTAGCGAAGTACCTGTCTGAAACGAGCTAGACCAAAACTAAAACCTGGACTAACTAGGGATTCCAGATGACTGGATTTAGAACCTACAAAAAGAAAACATGAGGTGGATAGCAGGGTTAGGAATTTCACAGTCAATTCCCAGAAATGCAATATTATTGACATACAGTTATATGACCTGGACTCTTTTGTGGACTTTATATAATCTGAGCCAAGTATGTTTGTCTTGCAGGAAATCTGTAGTACAGCTGGACATGGTGGACACTAAAAAGGCTCTGGTGGTGCCTGCATTTGAAACACTGCGTTATCGGCTGTCATTTCCCAAATCCAAGGCCGAACTTCTGTCCCAGCTGGACATGGGCACTCTCTTCACCTTCAGGTGAAAAAACTTTAGTCATTGCTTAAGAAAAAAGTGAGAAATGTTTGAGTATTTGCAGCGATATTCAGAGTTGACAGCATAAATCAAGTTCAAAAGGTACATCGATACTTACATGAGGAAGGCTTTCCTTGTTCAGAGTAAGCTTATGCAGGTGCTTAAGTTGTTTTTTTTTATAGCCTATTAAGATTACAAAAAAAAAAAAGCCCATTCATGTCTCCAAAGTTGCCAGATTTTTACTGCATAGTGGTGGCCGAGATGAGTTTTTTCAATATTGTTTAGACCACTGTCCTTAAAGACAAGCACTTGCCTTAAATAAGAGAATGGATTGAGAGAAAATGCATTCTGAGCTGGTTGCTTTTTTCTTTGCTGTCAACTTGAGTATGATATAAAAACAAGAGACAATTTACAAATGAGCAAATAAAAAGAAAGATTATTACAATATACACTTTATGGCCAAAAGTTTGTGGACACCATCACACCCATATGTGCTTTCTGATACCAGATTTAGTCCCCCTTTGCTGTTATAATAACCTCCACTCTTCTGGGAAGGCTTTCCACTAGATTTTGGAGTGTGGCTATGGGGAATTGTGATCATTCAGCCAGAAAGAGAATTAGTGAATGATGTTGGGCAAGAAGGCCTGGGGTACAGTCAGTGTTCCAGTTCATCCCAAAGGTGTTCAGTGGGGTTGAGGTCAGGGCTCTGTGCAGGCCACTTGAGTTCCTCCACTCCAACCTTCACAAGCCATGTCTTCATGAACCTCATTTTGTGCACAGGGGCATTGCCATGCTGGAACAGGTTTGGGCCTCTTAGTTCCAGTAAAGGGAAATGTTTATGCTACAGCATACAAAGACATCCTATACAATTGTGTGCTTCCAACTTTGTGGCAACAGTTTGGGGAAGAACTACATATGGGTGTGATGGTCAGGTGTCCACAAACCTTTGGTCATATAGTGTATAAATGAGAAGATGGAAAGTACACATATAAACAACTAATAGTAATATAGTGTATTGCTAATATATTGCTGCCTGACCAGTTCTAGTAATTAACACCAATAATTATCACTTTATTTCTTAATTTAGCAAAATATGGCTTCCATCCTTATTATTTGGCAGTTTTGTAAAACAGTACTTGATCCAGCACATCCTATTTTTTGCATGATGAACTAGCAATACAACAGCAGAAACTGTAAAGCTTAAGCAGGGTGAAAACTCTGTATCTACTGTTTGCTGTTGCAAGTAGTAACAGGACAGGCCATGAAACTGTATTGTGTGCTAGGGGTTGCATAGACTATTCCACTAATATTTGCACAAGGTGCTGCTGTGGGAAGCTGGCAGCTAGTCAGGAGGTGGAAAAATCAGTGATGATGACAGTAAAGAAAGCAGATAAGTGTACTTTAATTGTTACTCTGAAAATAGTTTCAATTACAGTCAACTGCACAAGACTACACTGGCAAAAGTATTATTTTTTAATATAAAATATTTCTTTGGCTTTAATGGACTGTTTTGATCCATTTAGATAAAGTTGAGAGGTGTGCATTAGACCATGTGAAATCTGACTGTGAGCTAGTTTAGAGTCAGATTAGAGGTGCATGCCAGAGGTCGATACAGACTGGTTCTCAGACACGACTGAGGATGGAGTTGAAGCTAGGATTTTATCCTCATTAAGCTGTACCCTCAGTTAATCAGTGCTTCATCCACAAAAATGCATTTTAAGAATTGGTATGTGCTTAAATAGTGTAACATGGTACACAGATTTATTGTTTTGTACATTTATTGCACCAATGTGTTTAGCAGTGTAGCCTAAAAAGAGCAACGAAGCTAGAAATGTAATTTGTTGCCTGTGCGTGACTGTTAACTGAAATGCGGTTTGGCACAATATATACAGAAATGCTGAAATGCTTTTTGCTTTAAAAATTTGTAGTCATGCATCCCTTAATGTGTGCATGAGATATAGACTATTTTACCATCCTTTTAATTCACCGTTTTAATTTGTTGAATTAATAAAAGAATGCTAATGTTTTTGTTAATACAATGTGCTCTCCTGTAAAGAAAATGTGCCCACAGTTTAAAGGATAAGCTGACCAAGCATTCATCTGCTATGGTGCCAGCTCACTTTAAATAACGGTTACATTTTACATTTACATTTATGGCCTTTGGCAGACACCCTTATCCAGAGCAACTTACAGAAGCGCTTTGAGGTTTCTATCTTTGAGGTCTCTAAATACATCCTCATACTGGTTTCACTAGGTCATGGATTAAGTGTTCAATGAGTTTAGAAATCTTATTGGGGAGGTTAGTATAGTAGGAAAAAGCATACAAGATTTTTTTTTAAATACATTTAAATAAATTTAATTTAAGTACTTCATGAAGAGGTAGGTCTTTAGTTGTCATTTGAAGACAGCCGGTGACTCAGTTGTTTGGACATCTAGGGGAAGTTCATTCCACAACCTAGGCGCCAGAACAGAGAATAGCATTGATGCATGCCTTCCTTGTATGCTGAGAGATGGTGGGTCCAAATGAACAGTGCTAGAGGGTCAGAAGGAGCAGTATGCAGTGCAGGGTGTGATAAGTGCTTTAAGAAGATGGGTGCTGGTCCATTTTTAACTTTGCAGGTAAGCATCAGTGTTCTAAAAGTGATGCAGGCACTTACAGGAAGCCAGTGGAGGAAGCAATGTGGTGGTGCAGGATAACTTGGGAAGGTTGAAAACAAGTCATGCAGCTGCATTCTGTATCAGTTGCAGAGGTCAAATGGCATTCAGAGGCAGAGCTGCCAGAAGCGAGTTGCAGTAGTCCAATCTCGAAATGACAAGGGGGTGAACAAGCACCTGAGTGACCTCTGTGGATAGAAATGGATGAAGCTTTCTGGTGTCATAAAGGAGAAATCGACATGAGTGTGTAAGTTTAGCAATGTGAGAGGAGAAGAATAGTTGATTGTCCATGGTTACACCAAGGTTGCCTCCAGTCACAAGGTGAAATCTGAGAGTTGTCCAAGGAGGTCATGTGAAATCAAGATTCTGACATGGGGATGAATCACCTGGGATGAACAGCAGATCAGTTTTGCTGGGATTAAGTTTCAGCTGATGAGCTGCCATGCATGATGAGTTGTCTGCCAAACATATAGACATACAGAGATCTGAGCAGAAACATGAGTGTCTGAGGGAGGAAAGGAGAGGATGAGTTGAGTGTCATCTGCATAGCAGTGTTATGAAAACCCATGTGAGGATATGACCTCACGAAGAGATTGGGTATAAAGAGAGAACAGAAAAGGACCAAGCACTGAGCCTTATAGTGGACACCAGTGGAGAGTCTGCATGGAGCAGATGTGGATTCCCGCCATGTCTCCTGATATGACTGCCTCTCCAGGTAGGAAGCAAACCAATTTTATGCTGTGCCACAAATTCCAGGATTCATGAGGATGGACAAGAGAGTCTTGTGGTTGACTGTGTTGAATGCTGCTGAAAGGTTGAGGATGATGAGGACTGATGACAGTTTGGCTGACCTAGCAGCATCAAGCTTCTCAGTGATGGCCATAAGTGCAGCTTTTGTGGAATGTGCTGCTTTGAAGCCAGACTGGTTAGGATCATGGAGATTTTTCTGGTTGAGATAGAGAGACAGTAGATTGTAGATTGGTGCGTTTGAGGATTTTAGAAAGAATTGAGAGAAGTGATACCCATTGGTAGTTGCTGATATCTGTGGGATACAGAGTTGGTTTCTTCAGGATGGGAATAATCCTTGCTGTCTTGAATGTAGTTGGTACGTGACCAGATGTTATGGAGTCATTAATGATAGTAGAGATGAAGGGGAGGAGGTCTTGTGAGATGGTCTGGGGCATTATTCAAGGGATGAGATTCAACTGGCAGGTGGGGGGATTGCAGGACAAGATGACTTGCAGGATCTCTTCTGATCTTAGAGGAGAAAAATGTATCTGAGAAACAGAAGGGTAATCCTGTGTAGTGTAGGAGTCAGCATAGGAGAGATGGTCTGGTAGATTTTTTCAATCTTTCCGTCAAAAAAAACGTCATCAGCAGGTGGCAAAGTCATCAGCAGTCAGGGAAGATGGTGAAGGAGGAGTCAGCGGTTTAAGAAGTGAAGAAAAGATGTTGTGGAGCTTGTGAGGATCTTGTGCAGAATCTTCCAGCTTTCCCTGGTAGCAGGTCTGGCAGAATGAATTAAAAGTATAAAATATGATACTTGTACACAGTATGCCACAATATTAAAGTTGTGGACTACTATGAATTTATTGCTCTTCATTACTCTCCATGCTCGATGTGAGAATCTCCAAATAGTCTATATTTGCCCTGCTTTTTGATCTAAGAATAACATGGATGCATGATGAATTTAGTAGCCATCTATAGTTTTGTATCTGGGGCAAGTCCTTGAAGGCTTAGGCTCAGAACATCATCTCTTATGAGTACACAGTGTGATTTATGGTCTCTGCATTCATATGAAAGTCAATTGACACAACTTAGCTGAGTTAGTCTATTTTTAAATGTGTTGAACTTTAAAAGGTTACATGTGAATTCTTATCAAGTCTGTTGTAATTTTACAACTTCAAGTCTTTCAATTCTTCAGATATCATGTATGGACAAAAGGCCACGCTCCGACCAACTTTGCAAAATGGCGGACAGCCACAACGCCATACAGAGTGCAGTGGGAGGCTGACTTTGAGCCTTATGTGATGGTGAGGAGGGACAGTCCAGAATATGACCGCAGATTTGTGGGATTCGGCTGGAACAAAGTGGCCCACATTATGGAGCTTGATGCACAGGTAAATCGACTAATATGAGCTGTCTGCTCCCTCTACACATACTCACTTAAACAACAAAAAGTAAAAGTAATTTCCTGAAGAAGAAGCCACCTAGTTAGAATTTGATATGAGTGTGATGTATTTAATGAACTGCAGGAGTAACAAAAACAGATGGTCATGTGATGGGTTAATGTAATACATTATATAATACAGCATACACTGATTTTAAGGATCTTTTACTGGTTTCACCCACATAGAATACTGTACTTAAGAAAGCATTAAATAATCAATAAACCAATTATACAGTATACCTGTATATAAAGCCCACATAATATTAATTACTAAAAAAAGAGGCTTCTCCACTAATGAAATTACATTACTTCTATGAGAACACGTGTGGGTTAATGGAGTAGGGTGAAATTATTTATATAATTCATAATAGATCAGGAAATAATGAATGTGAGACAAAAATCCCCACAGGTTTCAATATATTTCTTTTTTATGCTTCTACAGTCAATATTTATTATTATTATTATTATTATTATTATTATTATTATTACTATTATTTAAGGATCCAGAACTACAGTGTGCTCATAGCAATTGATTTCTGAACTGCCGGCGTTTAAATCACTGCTCCAAACTAAGCAGGTGGCTAAGATAAAAAATTAAGATCACATGGTATCTCACCTGTGTATTTATTAACGCCTATCTCCACAATTTCACATCAGCTTTTATTTATATTTTAAATTCAAATAACAAAAAAACAGGATATATAAAAGACATCCTTCTTACATAACACCTATATTGACATGTTGTATGATAGTATATTGTCTTCTAAGGTTTATATAGTTTTATTTTTAACATTTTTATTCCATTTATGTTTCCTTTGCAGGAATACGAGTTTGTGGTTCTACCCAATGCCTATATGATCCACATGCCTCATGCGCCGAGCTTTGACATCACCAAGTTCCGCTCAAATGAGCAGTATCGTGTTTGCCTCAAGACACTTAAAGAGGAGTTTCAGCAAAATATGTCCCGCCGCTATGGATTCGCTGCACTTAAATACATGACTGCAGAAAATAACAGCTAGCACCTCTGCCATACTGAAATTCTGCATGTGAGATGGACAGAACTGCTTTAGAGTAACATAAAATAATGGCAGAAATGAACAGTAGTAAGTGATGGACTCTTAAAAATCTTCAAACCACAGAGCGGCTGGTACGCTCATAAAAAGGGACTTTAGACGGACAAGTAAATTAATTCTATGTCCATAACTCCCTACAGCCCTCTGGCTAGATGGATGTTTATTCCAGTACCTAACTTCAAACTGCAAATTTAAACCTTTGAAATGTATATTTTTTCTAGGTTCTTCCTATTTTTGCCTCAGCATGAATTATGGTAGCAGAACAACTTCAACATCTGTTTAGTTTTGTTTTACTTTTAGGGAGTCATCTTTTAGGTTGTTTTGAAAGATATAAATACACTGTTGTTTTCAAAATATCACCTTAATAGATAATTAAATATTTTCCAAAGTATTTAAAAAAATGCAATTATGTACAATGAATCTAGTATGAGCTAGACTGGAATAGGTGAAAAGGTATCAGCTACAAATTTAGCTGTGTTTAAAGCTGAAAAGTAAAATGTAAAAGAAAAGGTCAAAATATACAGTTATAGATTCAACATCCCAACTTCCAAGAGATTGAAATACAGTGCATCAAAGGCAACAAAAGTCTGAAAAGAAATTGAGATTGAGCCTAAAATAGAAAAATGATTCCTTACTTCATTGAAAAATGTCACTGAAGAAAGTTAACTACAAAATAAAGCCAGTGTTCATACATGCAACAAATAGGACAGAAACAGCCAGATATTTATATTCCTTTTGATAGTTAAGATTATTCAAGATAATATAATCTTTTCTCCATAATATCATGCTGTACTGTTGTATACTATGATGAAAACAGTGTAATGGCAATAGCGAAGAGCTGCAAGCGGTTCCTCTGAGCCAGTGAAAACTCCAGAACAATGTTGTTAAAATGAATATGTCTATTTTGATAATAAAATAATCTTAATAATTTGTTTTTATGTTCTTGATCTGATGGTCATATAATAATGCAAGCTGGTCCACAGCTATACTTCTTTAGGTACTGACTGTATGAATCTGAGTCATATTGCAATTAAGACTGTGGTTTAAGTGACTGACACAAGAGGGGAAACTCATTGACTACCTGTTTTTACTTTCTTTGACTTTCAGACTAAACACAGGGGGGAAAAAAATACTACTTCAAATCCCAACCTCTGAATTTCAATCAACACTTATGTCACAGTGCATAACTCTGTAAACTGTAAAGAAAACACATTCATCCCTTTTATTATTAATGCCTTTTATAACAGGCATAGTTGAAGAAAGCTATTCTGTGCAGAGACTGAATGACTTTACTACTTTACCACTTTGACTTTAACTAGACACAGGACTTTGAATTTTGTGTCATCCAACAAGGGGCTATGGGTTTGAGCAGTGAAAAGTGAAAGCTGAATGACAGTATTTATTTAATTATAAACCATGATTATTTGAGTATTGTGTCTTCCTTATTGGTTCTTGGGTTGGAAGGATATAAGTTGGAAAAGGCATCAGCTTTGCCATTCTTTGATACAGGCCTAGAGGTTGTCAACTTAAAATAGGAGAAGAATAATACCCATCTAGCTTGACAAGGCATGAGACATTTTGCATTTCAAATTCTCTATATTTTTATGATCAGTGAATACAGTGAAAGGATATTCAGCCCCTTATTACCAATGGTGCCACTCTTGTAAGGGCAGCTTGATGGCCAACAATTCTTTTATATTTTATTTTATTTTATTTTAGAAATGAATGCAATGGGATGCATCTTGACTGTAGAGCCATGATGTTGGTATAGAATAGCCCCCGCCCCTTCTTATGGGGCATCTACATAGACTATAAAAGTCAAGTTTGGGTTAGGATGTTTTAGAATGTGTGCCATAATGAACCCCATCTCTGGACGTGTGGTTGTCTGTATAGTTCTCCAGAGAATTGGAGTATATCAGGATTTGTCTATATTGGCTGTAATGAATTTACCTAGCATGTCCTGGAGAACATAATTTACAAATGCCTGGACCACTGAGGGGGCATTAACCATGCCTTGTGGCATTACCAAAGAGTCATAGTGGCCTGAAGTGATAATGAATGCTGTCTTCTTCTCTGATCTTGATGAAATTATAGGCACTATGGATGTCAAGTTTAGTTAAATAAAAAAAAAAAAGAAAACCAGTAGAACAGCAAGAATGAAGGCATGGGAGAGAGTGAATAATGATACTTTACTGTGATTTGGTTAAGGCTACAAAAATCAATACACAGTCTGAGGCTTTATTCTTTTCTTTTAAACAAAACAGAATCCTGCAGGAAATCATGCAGGAGATGTGGAATGCCTGCTGAATCTTTGTCTTGGTGCTATTTCAGTATACTCTTCCAGTGCTTTGCTTTCAGTGTTTATGTTTGTCCTTACTGATAGTAACACTGGAGGGGTGGTATCAGAGAGCAAATCAATGGCAAAGCCATAATATCTGTGAGGAGGCCGAGCACATGCTTTGGCCTTCCTGAATGCCTCCCAAAACTCCTCATAACACCCTGGGATGTTAATTTGCACATCCACTGGGGGGTATTCAAGAGATGTGGAGGCAAAGGTTAACAAAATAGACAAATCATGGTAGTGAGAGGACCAGACTATGATTTTTTTTGTCACTTCTCTATACATGGTACTAGTGTCTATGCATAGGGGAATTGAGCTTGAGTTGATGAGCAGTATTGGATTCAAACTGAAGTTTCTGGCTGCTCCTCACCAATGACAGGCAGGATGTAGTGTCTGAATGGTGAAGTACAACTTGTTTGCAGAAAGATTGTTCTAAAGGAAGCCATCTTCTATTTTGGGTCTGTAGCTGTTGGTTCCATTAGATTCTATTGTCTTCTCTGGCTTTTGTTTCAGGACAAAAGCAGGGCTTATATAAATCCACAGCAGTGATTCTGTGATCATGATCACTAGTCTGGCCTGATGTGGGTTTTTTGATGTTATTGCCATTCACATAATGGCAATGACATCGCTTAACATCACGCCTGTTTTAAAGAGGTTAAAAAAACCAACTGATGCATCTCTTGTCAAATTCATCAAATACAACAGTGTTCTCGTGCACAACCTTGCTTGTTTACCTCACTTATTCATTGTATCATCACTGCCAGCCACAGTTGAAAACAGATATTCAGTTTCCCAGTATCCCCAGCAAATAACCACTATCTGCATTAGTCAAAAACACAGATTCCACTCCCCAAGATCCTCAGCCAGCTAAAAATGTGCAGATCACACATTCACTTGTTCACAATCATTGCACTTTTGATTAGGTACACCTGTTCACAATCAGACATACACTGGAAATAACCCAGGTTCTTATGAGATCTTCACAAAGTCTCAATCATAGTTTCTGCCAGTGACAAATCCAAGTCTTTTGTTCTGATTGACGTTCTGGTTTTGATTTAGTTTTGTATAGTTTACAAGTTTGCCCGAGCCTAGTGTGTTTTGTTTGCATACTGTGTGTTGCAACTATTGCAATATGTGTGTTTACGTACTGTATATGTGTACGAGCGAGTTCCCTTTTCTTTTAATGTCATATGCACTGAGAGTTAAGCTGGAACATATGTCAAAATGGGAATTTGTACTATGGATAGTGCCTATACATTTCCCTGAAGAACAGGAGATTTTTTTATGTGCTGGGCAAGTTATTGCAAAGCTTTATTGGAAATGTTTCTTGTTTTATACAGATTTGAGGAAGCTATTCCTCTGTTCATGTGTCTTTTGGCCTAACATGATTGGTCTATTCAGCATTCATGATAAAGAATATACATTGAGTAAGTGTTATTTAAAGAGCTACCCATAGGCTGTGTGGTCCTCATACATGTGGCATGATAAAAACATGCTTATTGCCCCACCCCCTAGGGTCTTACCCAGTGTATTGTTCCTGATGATTAGCCACTATCGATCCTTGACAATGAGGGAGGGATTCTGACAGAATGAAAACAATGATACATATTTGTTTACAGCTGTACAGAAGCGCTTTTCTGAAGTGATACACAACCAGCTTTTCTCTATTGCAACCCTGCTTGATCCAAAGTAACTAATGCACTTAATTTAAAATCAACTTTGTTATGAAGAATGAGTCTAGTAACATAAACAGAGCCAAATAGCATGTTCCACGAAACCCCCAGATTCCTCTAATTAATATTAAGTAGGTTATTCATTTTAATACTATTGTCAGTCTCGATGATTACCAAAAAAACATGTACTTATTCTCATTCTTGTTGATGCATCCCTAGTGTAAAGTATATGTGTTCAATGTTTTACACTATAGGCTACAGTTTTTAGAGTAAAGAGTACAAAGTCAGAGTTATACGCTAATTTGTGTGTGCATATTAACTTCAGATAAGAGCGGATGGGGAGAGATCAAGAAGACACCAGGTATCAGACTTTATGTTTAGTATCTTATATCTGGACCACAGTTCATATCCTGCACCTGGACGTCTTTTCCCTGGGGCTCATGGTTATTGGTTCCATTCATGGTCGGTCTATACCAGGCACATTATGAGTTTTTGTTCAGTTGCTTCCTTTCATCACTTTTTCTTTGTATTTTATAAAAGACAGAATGCCACAGATTTATACATGTACCAAATGATTTTTTTACTTTGTCTTTTTTTTTTTTTTTTTACTTTTAACAATTACTAAAGTTGAGTTATTACATGTAGTTCAAGTTCAAGGTCCCTTATAGGTAAAGCTTGTGTTACAGTATGTGAATAACTGAAAATAAAACAGTACTATTTATACTATTTATAATTATAACTATATATAACAGTACTATTTATATACATATCTTTTTATACATTATATTATATCCATATATTATAATAATAATAATAATAATAATAATAATAATAATAATAATAATAAAATGATGATGATGATGATGATGATAATAAAATGTATATAAATTAATAATGATTTGACTCAGTTTAGTACAACTGTGTTGCAGATGTGCTTTGATTGCTTTGTTGACATATTCATTGCTGTTTAGGCAGCCAGGTTTATTTGGGCCTGGGTTTCTCTATACTTGGTGTTGTCTGAGTCTGTACTTCATCATTGTGATTCTCAATGTTCTATCAGTCACCATACAGGTGATCTGCTGATACTGGTAGGTTACTGGTTTATTCTCTGTTAAGGGGTAATAGCATTGCATTTTGCAGGGAAATTTTAGCGAGTGTTAAAGTGTGTTGGGGTGTGTTGATGAACCTAAAGTATGGCTTGCTAAATCACCGAGTTGTTGGAAATAAAAAGGTTCATGAAAGGTTAATGTTTGATATGTGAACCTCTAAAATGAAAGATGTCATGAAATCTTTTAGTTAATGCCTAGCATGATTAACAGGCCTATGTCATCAAATTTAATACTACTTTTAAATGAAAGCTTTCCACTTGTTTTGTTCTTGATCACGACCCTCCATCAGACTTACTCCTTCAACCCTGTTAGTTTCCTTCAGCTTCTTTCTCTCCCTTTCCTTGCCTGCATTTAAAAAAAAATTAAACTCAGATGTACAAGAACGCAAAGCCTTTGTCCTTTGGCATTGCTGCTGCCTCTCATAAATTTAATTATATCCATCTACAGGTTGAGCAATTGAGGGATAAAAATTTTTACATTCCCTGCTGATTTTAATTTCATCTTTAAACTCCTCTTTCATAATTAAGAGGTCTAATGGTTTATGGTTGTTTTTAATAGTGAATTCTAATTCTTCTAGCTTTTTATTTTTGTCAAAACAAGTGGTCTGACCAAGACTGCCATATAAAGAAGTAGAACCCTTTATTGAGTCTCATTTATGTAAGTATGATTATAGAAATTACATTCATGTTAAATATATTAAGCAGTTGCCAAGGCAGCAAGAATGGGGTGTGTGTAAGATTATTGATATTTAATTTAATCTCACACTGAGCAGCTTTCTACAGCAGCAAGGTAGCTAGTGACTGAGGAATTTGCCTAGTAAAGTGATTGAGAAATCCTGATTGGGGAATGTTTTACAGCATGCAGTCTATAAAGCCATTAAAAGTCAATATACAGTATGCTACTACACCAAACTAAACTAAACACTGACAAAAAGAGCACTGTGAAATCCCAGCTCTCAACTCAGATAGGCAGGGCTGTCAAATTTGTTCCAACCTTGTGCATCACCAGTTTAACTAATGATCTCCTTAACAACGGAGAAACTTTAATTAGTAAAAGTGGTTGTTGGGGAGCAATGAAGATCCATAGCCACTGCAGCCCACAATGTTCAATATTCTCATCTAACACTGCTAATAAATACATTCAATTCAATACAATTTACACTACATTTACACTCTTTTGTTTACTTGTCACAATAAACACTACAGTCTCAGTTGCCTACTTGTCATTCACATCTTTAAATCTGATGCTGCTTAATTCAGACAGTTAACAGTTCCAGACACAAAATATGAACAGTTTAAGGGTCTTATAATAGCACCCAAATCAGATGGCTGGTTTCTGTTGCTTGGTAACTTCTAAGTGATGTTGATGGCATAATTACCACCCTGTGTTATTCCTGCTGAAATTTCTACTCCTTTAGTAAAAATGAAGGTTTTGATATTATGTTGAATGAATATTCAAAATTCAGAAATTATAGTATATGGAAATATTCACATTAGGATCACTAATATTTCAGTGGACCAAAAATCATGACAGGCCAAAAAAAAAAAAAAAAAAAAAAAAAAAAAAAAAAAAAAAAAAAAAAAAAAAAAAAAAA